>JAZBGY010000134.1:43921-107018 GCA_037414755.1 Lydus trimaculatus | reverse complement strand
TATATATATAAGAAAAAATGCTTCATCACACCAATCACTAGACGCATTTAGTTGCGTTTCTCTTCTACTAAACATGTATAACGCGTGGCACGTACTGGAATCAATCAACTACGATTTGAAAGCTTCGCCTCCAAATCGGAAAACTTAATCTAAACGGTCTGACTTGTTTGTGATATATGCACGACCGCGAACGGTTTATTTCGCACATGTCAGATAATTCCAGGAAGCTATAAACTAGCCAAGTTTGTAATACATTGTGATACTGTGTGTGGTGTGAGATGAACTACTCTCTCTCTTCTCGTTAAGCATGTTTTGAGATATATGCATATATAGGTTTATAGAATCTAGTCTGTTGTGTTAAAGTCGGAACAGTAGTGTGACAACTATAGCTGAAACTTTAAATACGCTTCCGTTCCTATCTCATATACGAACATCCTATGAATCTTAAATAAATTGAATGAAATGTAATTTTTTGAACGGATATGATCTTAAAGTTGAATCACCGATTAAAACTGTGCTTGTCGATAATGGATGATTCAATTTACATTAGAGAAAAAACAACAAGAGTCTTAATTAAGCAATTCTTATATTACGTTCTGCACAGCCAACACTGTATCTCTCTTTCTCTCTATTTCTCTCACTTTATCCGTCTTTCTATTACAATCTCTATGCCATTTTGTTTAACGGCCGGAAGCTACATCCACTTATATTACAAGTGAGTCCTTCAAGTCTGTAATTTACGGTAACGTTTTGGTCTTCAACTCTTCACTATTGCACAGTCGTCGTCTCACCAATCTGCATACATATGGCCGTTACTGTTTCCCCAAACATCGTTCTTGTCTCGATCTTCAGTTAACGCTAACCAACATCTACACACAACCAGACAGAAATGTCTTCCTATATAAACTTAAACCACCCTTAACATTTGAATTGAAAATCATCACTAATGAGCAAATCGAACAGGTTCCTTTCTGTATTAAACTTCCGATTTGAAACGATATTACGGTTTTTTTCTTGTCGTTTTAATTTACTACAGTGGAGTAAAATTTTCGTATTTATAAAAAACTTCAAAGTGATAACATTGATAACGATAGAAATTGGTTATGGCGTTCTTGTGAATTTTTACCTTATTTGAACAGAATTATTTATTTGATTTATCAAGTGCTGCGTTCTCAACTCTTTTTTTAAGATGAAGATTCTTATCATCTTCAAGTCAGTCTAGAAAAAACGAAGAGATTTTGAATAAACTTGTATTTATTTATGTAAAAATTGATCTCCGTTTTTTTTTTCTTCTAGCGAGATAGAGCAGTCAGTTAAGAGAAAATATAGTCCTACTACACCGTACTTTAAAGGAAATTTTTTACAAAAACTAGTTCACGATTGAAGATTTATGTAGTACGGCTTTATATCGTATAATAGGGATTATTATATGGCAGATTTATCAATACACACTCTTTATAACAAGAAGCTATACCTATATAATAAATTCGTCTATAACGCATTTGGTTATTCTTAGAGGCAGGCTTAAGCAACTGAGGTGGTCTACCTTGCTTCAGTTGAGTGTTTCATTGGCACTGTTCCGTTGTTTGTGTACAATGTGAAAGAATATCTTGATACCAAAAGTGTCTTTGTAAACAATCGCCTTTACGGATTGTAACTTTTTAAAAGTACACAACAATGGACCACTATAGATGAAAATCCCAAATCGGTAGAGTATGATTTCACGTTTTCAAAATCTACCATTTGCATGGGAAGATGAAAAATTGTCGTAGTAAAACTATCTGTTAAATAGACAGCACAGGATCGTGTTTACTGAAGTTATTTCAGCATTCACATACATTCTGACGTGAAAGGACTACAGTGTACACAGATTTGTAAGCTTAAATGCAACAGTCTGTATATAAAAATGTTTTATTTAAATTCGTTTCATTTCGATTAACAAAATAAAATACAAATGAAAATTAATTTTATATTTAGACAAATACAGAGTTCGTTCGTTTCAATTTGTATTTAATTAATTATTATTAAATAAATGTTTACGTAATTCTTTATTTCTGTTTTGAAAAAATAGTTTAATTTATTTTTAAAAAAATTTCAATTAATGCAATTCTCCCAATCATTCTAAAATATATTTTGTATTTATCTTTAGAAATTCTATTCTTCCATTTATATTATTTCAGTCTAATCTGCGTGCGTGTATTGTTCCGTTTATAACAAGAAACGAGAAAGGGATTAAATGAAAATCCCAAATTATTAGCTAATCTGTCTAGTTGTTACAATCCTGTATCATTCTAGTAGATATCTATATATATATATATATAAGTCTTATCTATATATAGAAATAGAAGATCGATTGATTCAAAGACGAAATAGCCACGAAACCAATAACTTAATCTGTTGGTTAAATCTTTAGATGGACAGTTATAGGGAGAAAGATGGGTGAATGTATGTGTGTGTGTGTGTATATATATACAGTATATGTTTCGGGTATAAGTCAACTAACATAAAGAAGAAATAATAGGGTAGCAATGGATGAACTCACAAAACGATAACGTGATTAAAGTCTTGGCCACTTTATTAACTCGAACTAGTGGACCTTATGGGATTACTGTTGAATTATCTATAACTGATTTTCGTTTGACAAGAACCCCACCTGGTTTTCGTATTTTTCTATTTATTTTTATGTTATAGAAAAGAGGTAGATAAACGAGTTTTTTTTTTTTTGATTAAATCGATTAAGAACACGAAACTATCCACTATATCATCTATTATTGTGTCACAATTCGAAATTAATTAAAACCGAATGTAGTCAGTTGTATTGAAAAATTATTTTGTTTTATATGTAGTTTTGTCTACAATTAGAATATGGATGTGTATACCTAGTTGTAATGAAGATTAAATACATGATGAAATATGAAGTGACATTTGAATATATAGACTTATTATATTTGCAAACATTACAATTCAAAGTGAGACGAATAACATTTGGGTAGAGAGATCCATTAATCAAAGGGCACGGATCGGAGCGACTTTAAATGGCAAAAGTGTGCAAAAAATCAGCTTTTTCCATATAAATATTTTTTGTTCCTTTTATATAAGAGATCAATCAAACTCACATTAATACAATACGAATTTGAATAGTATTTACATCGATTCCTTATTTACAAATCGTTAAGTCATTTATCAGAATTGTCGGTTTTTAGTATAATCAAAACACCAATATCAAATCAGCAGAAAATCAACTCGACCACTAACCCTGCATAACTCAAATTGTATGTTGATATTTTTGGTATAGGTGTTGACGTTTTGAACTGTATAGGAAACTCAATTTCCACCACATTGTTCGTTGACAAGTTTATAAACACACTGTTGAAAATCACATTTCCTGATGAAAAATTGCAACCGAATTCGCAACCACTGTCACACTGGACTACATTACCGTTATCCAGCATTAATTAAACAGAATTCAACTGGACGTACAACAGAGGAGCGTGGTAGCTGAACGGTATTTAGAGCCACGGCTCAAATTTTTACGGATAAAAGCAGACGTTCTAGTAGCGTAATTAAGAGATAATTTCTTTGAATCGTGATTTGGTTATTGTGTTCAATGCAGTGAAAAGGGGTGAATACAGGAAGATCTCTGGGTGATTATAGTGTGGTTAGTATGTTGAGACCGCCGTCGCCGACGACGACGACAACAACAAGGAAACCGGCCAAAACACGACACAACAAACATTCAACCAACCCCCAAAATTCCTTATCTATAACGATACTGTGGTCGTGTATAAACACAATTTTGAACTTGCCGCATAATGTGCTCGTCCTTCTCAAACTGATAAAATTCGAGAGGAAACCAACACAGACACTTGATACTTCTATTTCCGGCTATGGTCTATTCAGTTTTTAATATCATCTTAAAGTTGGTAGGATTACATATTGAATTCGATTTTGCAAAGTAACTTTTCTAACAATTTTTTTTTATTTTAATCAAAAAAACAAAATTCAAATTTCCCCAATAATAACACAAGAACGCATTCCATTATAAAATTTGATTAATATTTGTGATAATAGTTGGAAAATTTCAACGAAATTTATTATTTAATTATAAATAATTGCATATGCATTTGGCTAATTCTTATTCATAATTCATCGACATTTTCAACCACTGTAATCTCATATGAATTGGTTCAATTAGCCGGTTGTGTTTGTAACAAAGCATACCACACTCTATAATTCTACATTAAATTCCACTATTTATCGATTATGATTAAATTGAAAATTGGCGATTCAACTAGTGCGTGTCAATTTTTCGACTTCTATAACGGAAATACTCGTGTATATCGTGTTGAACTAGAGAAAAGAAAAAAAATCATTGGATTCGGACGATTTTTTATTGTTGAGGGGCGCAATAAGATTAAATTTGTACAATTATATTCACTACCACCACCAATTAGTGTAATTATATAAAATATATCGGAGCCGTTTATCAAGATATAAATCATGCCAACACCTGGCTTAAAGAAATTATTATACTCGACTAACGTTAACATCTAATCTTGGTAAGTAATAGGTAGTGGCTCAGAAACAGGAAAAACTAACCCACCGGTAAGTTTCCAGACAAAGAAAAAAACAACAAAATATTGAAGACGACTTTTCTTTAGTTTTTTGGATAACGGTTGCTTCTTTTATTTGTATATATGATGATAATATGAAATATAGAGGAATGTA
Organism: Lydus trimaculatus; assembly: GCA_037414755.1. NCBI lineage: Eukaryota > Metazoa > Arthropoda > Insecta > Coleoptera > Meloidae > Lydus > Lydus trimaculatus. Next base: position 102,290 of record JAZBGY010000134.1, on the reverse strand, counting down.
GAGTAAGAAAGACTATTTCAAGTTGGGAAAATAAACAGTAAATAGCTTTCAGCTCTCACCTCGTAATATATTCTGTATAGTGCGGTTCCAAATGAATTCATGAAATAATAAGCCAGACTAGACATTTTGGTTGTTGGTTGATGATGACCAACGGAACTACATTCATGTCAGCAAATCATTGTTTTTAGTTATTGTGACAAGAGTTGTATCCGGCAAATTTTTTGTTTGTTCTGTTTTACTGTTATTACGTTTTGTAACTATATTGTAGAATGCATAAGTTATTTTCATTTTCCGATTGTCTGTTTTATATTCTCTTTTATTCAATAAAACTATAGAATCGGCTGTTAGTTAAAACGAACTGAAATTAATGATATCGGCAGATAAGTTATTTTGTCATTTTACTTAAACTACAGGTGTGTAAGAGAAATATTGTATTATACGTCGATATAGAGTGAAACTATGGATGGCATCACTGTGGAGTCCCATAACAGCTTTCATGCATATTCCACAATCTCATTTGACTGCATAATCTAGGTAAAGGGGGGGCGCCCTCCTCCACATACACCCTTGTTTACAATGACATGTAACTTATTGGCTTCACTCGGCTAACTATATAGGTATAGCGCGGCATGTTATTCCGGTTAGAGAAACATCTGTCTAATGCCTCTATTTAAACTAACTATACATGTCGGGGATTTAAGGTCCGTCTACCTAATCATTATCACATCATTGTTGTCGGGATAGATAATAGGTTGAATTTTATAGGAATTACTGTCATTTATGCTAGTAATTATTTAAATCTAAAAGTGATAAGGGTAAAACGTCGGTTGTTTTCATTTTATTATTATTTTATGTTTTGTTGACGATCTAAAGAATCTAAAGAATTAATACAACAAACAGTAGTTCTCAAACTTTCATAAATATAAAACTGCAAGTAATTGACCGATATAGAGGTAAGTTTTTCAGAAAGTTTCAGGATTTTTTGTGGAGATTCATCAAAAACACTGATAAACACCACTTGCGGCATTATAGAAAACAAGTCACAAAGTAATAATTCTGTCTATTTTGTAGTGAAAATGTCATCCCTCACACGTACAAAATCAAGAATAGAGGTGAATTACGTTTCTAAATTGGGCGAAGATATCATTATTATCTATCAATATTGATTATAACTGTATACACTAATATCAACCATCAATATATGAACGATTCATCTATATCAGTTTAATTTAGTTGCAGCAAAATTAGGAACTACAACATTAATTAAATCAACTTGAACATCAAAATTGTTCATATATATATATGCAAGCTGGTTTCAGCAATATAAGCATCTGTACGATTACAATCTTCAATATTTTATATTCAATTTTATTTGTTATTATTGTAGAATTCATAATTAATTGTGACATTATGGCATAAGAGGTATTCAACTGTCTTCTTGTATAATCAGTTGTTTGCTATAGTAATTAATTATTAATATCAATGACTGATAAACAGTTAGGTAGCAATTAAATGGATCAGTTTCCGCTGGTTACTAGTATATAAACAGTCACAACACAATGATTGATGGACACCTGACAGACAGAGATAGTCAAATATAGAGAATTCTGTATTACACAGAGATATATGTCTCCGTTCAATGTATAGGTAATATTAAAGGGTGGCCAAATAGTGGATAGATAATCATATAGCATATAGAGATGTTCTATGTTTCTCGATATTCCACATTGATGTATTAGATACGGGTACTTGTTACAGTAATTAGTTGTGGTCATAGTCATTGGAACAGAACAACGATATCATTATACACCGCAATCGATATAATAACGTCAAAAACCAACAAATTAATAAGTAAAAAAGTACTGCAACATAAATTTCAAAATTGCAATATAATTATTGATAAATAGAATCAACTACACTGACCATTCTGTACGTGATTTGAAATAGTGCAAAGTTTCCATCAAGATATTTCACAACTCGTCCACAAGTTCTATATCCAGTCGGACAAAGTTTATTCATATCGGATTTTATAAAGTGGCAAATATAAAGGTATCACCTTTACCACTTATTTGAATGTTACTAAAAAATTTTCAAAAAAACATGTTTTTAATAATGTTGATTATATTATTATCGTGAATGTGTAACAGACAAGTAACTATACTACGTTTAAATTTGAAGTTTGTAGACACGTAAACTAAACATGAGATTAAAGTTTTCCAACGGTATCCTGGAGAGTTATAATATAACGGAAACATAATCAGCTCACGTTTTGAATATTAACATATTTACAAGGAGATTATTGCCTTGGTTGTGGTTAGGAATTCAGAATGTTTTGGATCTGTTTAAATATATCCAAATGATGACAATATTAAAATGTTATCATAATAGATTTCATTATGTTTAGATTATAGAATTGTGGATCTCAAACATATAGTCACCACCAGAAAGACGATCGACTTAATTAACAATCATTGATAAGGTTTTTACCAAAAAGACACTATTCTAATAATAGTAATAGTGTTAATGTCTTTGAAGTATCAAGAATCTTAATAGATTAACTTACAAGGAACTTGGATAGGTGTCCCTTTTTTGATTTTTTTCCGTTTTCGCTTAGTTGTAGAACTCAAAGATTGAGCGACACGTATTTTGTAATATCGACGACTTGTCGGTTCAAAGGGGTAAAACACCCGCATATTTTACGATTATGAGGAGTACTTGGTATTTTCCACATAAATATCGAATCCGTATGAACTTTAATGGGTGTAAAAATCTGTTATAAAGTATTTTTACGGAAAGTGCTAAATGTTAAATTTTTCTTCTCTACAAAAATACGAAACTATTGTTAATTTGTAAACTAGTCGACACTTGAATTATGGCGACTTTCTGTTTTGTTAGAAAATACACCTATTTTTTATGCGAAACACTTTCTCAACGTCAAAAGTCAAGTTATTACAAAAAATTGTGTTCCTTTTTATTTTTTTTTATGCCCTTAGGATTAATTCTTTTTATGTGTACAATGTCAGGTTTCTCTGATGTTGGCTATCACGTTATCATATTCTTCTTTGTTCTGAACAAGTTGGAATAATTCTTCTGTGTTATAGGATACCCATCCGGTCGTGAATGTTTGTAATCCATGATGGTTGTTTTCTGCTAAACACCTTATCAATTTTCGATTTTGCCCTTCATAATAAGTTGTATTAGTTGGCACCGATTGCCCCGAAAAATATGTCTTACGTATACCGCTTTTCTACAGTTTACTATTCTTCTCTCACCATATTTCAAAAAAAGTTTAGAGCCCTTATGTAGATTTTGCCTTAGACATTGATTATTTCTTGTTTTGTTTGATTGATCTCAATGTAAAAATCAGTGTTTAGTGTCACTACGTCTTAAAATTGCTCCTCATCGTAACAAAAAACTCTTAATGAAAAAATTGAGGAATGAAAAATTTTCGAAAGAAAACAAGTGCCATATTAGAAAAGTTTCGGAAATTTTAACCATATCCAAGACTTATGTGTCCATAATATTAAAGTCTCCAAAAACCTCAAACTCTCTTATAAGGACACTACCTATTACGCACAGTATTGTTTTCTTCCATGAGTGTCCGCAATAGAGAGGTTTCACTGTATCGTAATTTTCATATAATTTGCATCCTCGTTTGAATTTAGGGGTGGTTTATCATTTATAGGAAAATTCAAACAGAACTATAACAAAAAAACAAAGTTTCAGCTATTAAAATTGATAAGAATTCATTAGTTCTACGGAAAATTCCAATGTCTCCTCTTATTCGTTAAATCTGTATGTTGTCTTACCCCTCTTAAACGAAAAGTCGGCGATATAAGGAAATATGTGTCGTTCATTAAACGAAAACTCAGAGGGAAACACCTACCTAACGCTCCTTGTAGTAGAAAATGCATAAATGGTGGATGCGCCGGGCAAATTTTCGAAGTTAACTGGACAATAAATAGCAAATAAAGGATAGATTTTTTAGCAGACACAATCCAATAAGATAATCTTATACAGTAAGATAGAAAATATTAAAATTGCTGGTCGTATGAATTATACCGTCAAGAAACAGGCTCTGTATGATAGGAATATTTCAAAAGTTTCAAATTTTTGAGAGATAATAATTGAATAACAGGCATGAATTTCAAATTTTGAGCTTCTAAAGATGCAAATTCACCAATGACTCGGTCTAGATTTAGTTTATTTAGGACAACGTCTTCAATGTTTGATAATGTTAAGTTTGTCAACTTATGCGTCTTGATGAATCTTAAGGGGGACATTTGCCGTTTCACATTAACAACAAACACCGCAACAAGTTACTTTAGCGTATGAACTTCTATTAATTCAACATATTGATTCTGCACAAATACATATTTCAACTGATGCATGGTCATATGAATGGCTTCAATATCCAGTCAAATATTAGTGGAAAATTCCTATCGTTTGGTTATAAATTATCCATAAACCGATCAGTTATCTTCCATGAACAAAAATAAATCGAATAAATTTCCACAATCTTTAAATGACATTTTGAAGCTTGTTTAATTAGTTAATTTTCTCATATAGTATCCTATTCTCAAGAATAATAGATAAGTTAATCCATTTTTGTTGAATAGACAATTGTTGTTGTAATTTCAACCGCTTGAGGGAAATTGCCTTTATTTTATACATTCTACAAAACACGAACAAATCAACAATATTTATCTCGACAGAAAGGAGATGGAATGAACCGAACCAATTAAAGGATGAAATTTGTAATGGGATTATATATGTATTATTCGAGATGTCATTATTTTAATGAATGCATTGTTTTAAAATTCCCATATATTTGATAAATGTATTGTTTAAAGAATAATAAAAATCCTAGATAGTTTCTCATTTTTTTAATTAACGTCACTGTAACACAATTATTGCTCTAATGAGCATCAATTTTTCTAATTAATGTTTTCGTTAGTAATTTGGCTCAATGAATATTAAATAAACAAATTAAACGATAATAATATCAAATATACAAATTACAGTCTGAGATTATTCCAGATGATCAATCAATTTTGGAAAATCTCTAGATAAGACGACATTGTAACAAGTTTATAGGGAACAAGGGACGTCATGACGCCTAATCCCAATAAAGTGATGCTCCGTTAAGCATGTAACTTTGGAAGAGGTCGCGATTTCATCATCAACCGCTATCTATTATTAGCCCAAATCGAATAGTTTAACCACAAAACATTCTCCTAAAATCATATTTTATTCAATATTAGCTTAGATGGATTGTTTAAAAATGAATGTTCAATCCCCAGTACCAATTAATTTGATTTTGAAATTTGTGAATAATGCAACAAGGTGGAATTCGGTAAAAAGCCAGATTTTTCGATGTGTAACAAGAATTAATGCTCAAACACGAGACTGTTTTAGGTGATCCTTATTTAATGGCAAAGCTCTTTTTCAATGTGATGCTTTTGTTGTGGGAATTCCGGCGTGAAAACGAAGGCAATTTCCTTCGTGTGATGCATAAATTATCATCCTAAAATTGAAGAGACTGGTTGTAAGTTTACGTGGCATCAAATTTAGATAAAATCTTCTCTATTTATTTTTGTATTTAAAATTATATTTAGGAATTAATAGGGGTTGTTCAGACTGTCACATGAATTGAGTTAAACACAGGTAAACATATCAGATACGGATCGTTGTTGGTGTTTTAACATTGTCAGTGATTGAATGCGGATAAAAAAAAAAACAACAAGATTGCTCGTATTTACATAGCTAAAATCAATTCAAATACAAATACAAATAGACAATTTTAGGACTTTTCTGGATTGAAATAATGGGCACTATTAATCCGCTTTATGGAAAATGAAGCCACTTAAATTTCAAACTTATTTACAATGCAAATTTCCTCCATGCAATTCTTACTTAATAACAGTTGTAATTAATATTTATTACAGCATTAATAGATCGTTGTCTCCATCTACTTGTTTATTAATAATTTACATCAAAAGGGTGCTCACTAGGTGAATGACGGCAAATAAATGTCACGAATTTGATAATAAAACACATAGCTGATTCATAATACATACATATGCATAAATAAATTTTTGCTCTGATAAACGATATTTTTTGATATTTCTGCAACATTTATTTTTGTAGAGGAATAAAGCCTGTTTATTATAGTGCGAATTAGTATGCATAAATGAAATTTTACAGTAGATTCACGCTACTAAACTATAGACAAGCTCAAATTGATATTGAAATTTTAATTCTGTTGCACGTTTTTATGATCGATATTTTCGACACAATATAAAAATCTAAAATTACAAAATTATTTGCATTTGACCAAGCATTGCCTAGGCAAATTTACTACAACACCCCAATATTATTAGATAGAACGTCGTAAGATGCATCCACGAATAGCTAATAGAGGCAATACACAAAGGTGTACATAATTGGTTTCGTGTGTAATGTTGTAATGTGGAAAGATGAAAGGCATTGCAAAGGAACGTTGCTGCTATATAATACAGGACGTGAGTGGAAACGTTAACAAGATACAACCACAAAAATCGTCTGTGTTGTTGTAGAGGTCACAAAATTACACTACAATGTCTATAGTAAAGAAACCCGAATGAGACGAACGAATAAAAAGAGTGGAATTCTTTAGAATTCAATTAGTCAGACTAGTCTTGAAACGGGGCCGATCGAGTCCCAATCCCTATTAAATTAGAGTGGCTAAATGGGGGCTAAATGTTATTTTACGATCGTCAACAATCCACGATTGTGGAATTAAAAGAATTGAATATAACAAAATATTTTTTTTTTGATAGACTATTCGTAGAATTAGTTCAACATTTAGTATTATTAAAGGTAGACTGACACAAGACTAATACTAGAAAGCTACTACAGTTCCTGGATACGAATTAAAGAAAGCCGTAAATCCTTCTCTGTCATAGTCACCATATTTCAACATGTCAAATATGCGTATGACCTGCGAGATGCGCCCGGATTCCATTTGTTCCGGTTGTCGCCGTCTATGATGAAGTGGGCAAATGTGCGAATATATCTGTTATTATGAATATGTAACGTATTTTCTAGATATGAGTCTATGCCAACTTGAAGTATTGGATCATTTTGATGATAATATAGAAGTTGTGCTGGTCTACCTATTAGAATATTTCATATTGCAACACAGGATGGTTAATGAGAAGAGTATGTATGTAATCTATTATTTAACATAAATGATAGAAGGAGATATATTTAGTGGAACAAAGATATAATATGAAATTTCAGTGAATATAAATAATTCACTTTCCGGCTCAGTACCGTTACAGCACGCCCAACAACCAACGTATCAAATTAAAAATTCCAAGACATCAGAAAACGAGTAAATCGCAGGTATAACAACACGGTCGTAAATTGAGATGCTTCAGTGCAGCTATAAAGGTGATTGTTTTTAAGGCATTTAGTTTGATTAATGAAACTCACTCAGATAAGCAGTGCTTTATAATGTTGTGTTTTTTCAACGAGTTTCAAATTCTAAACTTTAATAATTTTAATGAAGTACAAAGGAAATTTTATTAAAAACAATATTAAAGCACCTCACAACAGTCACACCTTATACAGAAGACAATGCAAATTAAATAGTGGCAGATATATTGATTCAATTTATATTGTGTTGTGTTGCACTAACAATATTGTTCTTCAGTAGAGTCACTAATGAAATGTGGATGAATGTCTGTTTCGATCACTGATGCACGTACATTCTGAGAAATCGATTTGGTCTTACGCTGGAAATTTCGTTCTCTTTATACACTAACTGTTTTACAAAACGAAATAGTATTAATTTTTCTATACTCCATCTACTGTCTTTTAGATGTAGGTAATCAGGAAGCATTTGGCAAAGCTAGACGTGATTTACTTTGAAAAGCTCAAGTTTAACTCATCGTCAATTATTCGTTTATTTGGAAATCTTGTAAAGCCAACGTGACAGCGACATTTCGTACAAAGTTCATCTGACAAACATAGCACCGATGGTAACTTACTGGGTCAGTTGCAACCGTTATTACTTGCAAGAGTTCACACTTGCAACGTCAATATTTTTATTGATCACTCAAGGGTTTTAAAGTTGAGATTATTCCGCTATGCCGTTTTAATACGATGGATGCATTATTTGAATTCAAAAGAGCATGATTGAACAATTACAAAACCATCCAAGATCTAATTCATGTTAGCCACACGTACAAAATTTATAGCCATCTATACAGATCAGATCTTCCGCTGCCACCATCGTGTATAATCTAGGAATTAATGCCTTTTCCGATGTTTGGTTACCACTACTGCTACCTTAACGTTTCTGGTACCGTTCATGATCAAATCAACTAATAATTCAAGTTACGGTCGACTTTCATTTTCTATCTACTATACCACACAAAATGTCTTAATAAATAATTGAATGATTTTATTTATTAGCTATTAAAGCGATTCAATCACACGGAAAACGTACAAGTCTTTAATGAATTAAAAAAGCCATAAATCCAAGTAGATATACGCTTACAAGCTTCGCCCCTCTCCTTATTTGCTGATGGTGTTGAATTTTTCACGCTGTTCTCGTCACAAAAGCAATCCGGATAACAAACTGATGTAATATTAAGACGAGTAATTGCTCGTATTCTGGGAACAAGTTTTACAATTACGACGCGGGATGTTAATGAGAAGAAGTCGCAGTTTAATATTCCACTAGGGTGTCGGTTACATTTCTAACATAAAAAATAAAAGAAAAAAACTGTAGTCAGATGCTAACAACAATAATAACAATGATTATGTAAAATCAAACCTACAACGTAATTAATAGAGGACATACGAAACGAATGTAGTGAGTTTACTTAGTGGCCAGGGACTGGTCTGTTGATGCAATACTCTAGAGGAAATTAACAAAACAGTTGTCAGTGTAAACTCAAGACAACTAACTAACATGCTAGTAGAGAAATGGAATAGTTAGTCGTCCGTCGACTAGATCAGGAACTAAAGTTCAGTAGAGGGTAACTCGTTTAAAACAAACTGTGGCTTATTCTATTCTAATCTACAGGGAACGAGGTATATGTGCACAACTAAATGAAGTTTAATCTAATCCACCTCGGAGTTTTGCTACATACTATTACAACAGGTGCTGATGATCATATTTTTAAATTTGTTTGTTGTTTGAGTATCTTTCACGATTGTAAATCCTTGAGCAGATGCTGATGAATTAATATAAAATTCTGTCTAAAATCTAATCACTAATCAGTACAGTATTGTTATGATACTCATTACATATAGTTCACGTATGACCAATTTATTAGAGATAATCAAGCCGATGCATTACTATTGCAACGATAATACATCATGCGAGCCGTAGAATTGTTGCTATGCATAATAATATTGCCCTAGTTCTATTGACAACAAAGTAAACGCCATCCTAAATACCATTTAGCTAATGAAAGCTGTGAGAAGCCATGGGCAAACCGATAATTAACCAACAAACCACTACAAAGACCAATGGAATTACTTTACTCTATTTAAACGAATAATCTCAACGCTTAGACTGGCGGCTGATGGATACCGTGAAAATATCTAAGCTATACTGCCACTATAGCGCTCTGATAACTCTAGAAGGATTTACAAACCGTTTTTTTTTCTCTCTTTTTGAACAGCCACAGACTTGGAGTAGTTATAATGGATCTCCGGCATTTCCGTAGATCTTATCCAGTGCCTTTATTTGCCAGAAATTATGTCATTTATTTTATGGACCAAGTCGTTTTTATTCGGACTCAATGCAAACTACTTCGCATTGAAGTAATGTCCTGACATTTATATTAAAATTCTATTTTATTTCAAATAAATCCTTAAATCAAGATAACGTAAAAGCGTATAGCATTCTAATTACTGAATTAGGTTTTAATAATTCTTCTTCAAATAGTTTTTGTTTAAGAAAATCGATAAAGTTTATTGAATTTTCATGTCTAAGGAGTTTTAAGAAAAAATGTAAAGCGTTTTGAATACAATATAAGCTTGGTTAAGTGAATGTTGTCAACGTAGATACTCTCAATTTGATTCAGATTCTGGGTGGATTCCGTCCATGAACATCTTCCTTATGTAATATCAGCCGTGTTGGTGACAGTAGTAGTGGTGGTAGTGGTGGTGGTGGCGGCGTCGGCGGCATGCGACCAAATCGGCCGTATTCTGAACTTGAAATTCTACCGCCTGACTGATCCTGTTGGGGCCTATAATATTTAAAGAATAGGTCGGTTCGATTTCACCTATTCAAGTCCCCAAGTTGAAATTAAATCCCTGTTTTCTCACCTTTAACTTCTCACGATGATTTACGAGTTTCATAAAACTTTTAAAAATATTATACATATCTGTATCGTGATACGAACAAAACATTTACATTTAAGTAGCCAATGTCTAGGGGAAAACAAACCGGAAAACTTCGAATAAATTTGGAAACATACGCACCATACGTTTGAAGAATGTAACTCCCAATAGAGCATTTACAAATCTCGAATTGCATTTTTGCAACAAAACTTAAACAGATATACAAAACATACATATATGGAATATAACTAGTACTACTCATCATTCTTATCGTGAATTCGCATAGCGAAAACGGTAATTTTATGTTAAGCGATCTGCCGGGAAATTATACAGCAATTCACCAGGTTGGCTTGAATGTTAGCACGATGGCACGGCTGGTATAGTAGTGGTGGTGGCAGAGAGAATTATGTTAAAAGTTAATTTGATTATATTGTAATTTGCAAATTTAATCCGGCCCCTATGGCCCCATTCTATGTTAATGAATTAACATGGGCAACTTTGCAGATTTATCATTATAATTCTAATATTCTTCCTGTCTATACATACTTTTCACGTCTATCTCTATAGTTAACAAGTTGATATTTAACTTGAGCCGTATGTCGCTTTAAAATATCTCAAATCAACAAACGTTCACAATTTACGTTTAAATATTATCAAATAACTACGTATGATAAGAGAACGACTGTGTACAGATAGAGGAAACCATTGGTCGATGGTTGTATAAATTTGATAATGTAGTGTTGTTCATTTTAATGAATAGGGAGACAAGTTCCAAAATGCATTCTAACATCGGTAGCTATTGTTATAGTTCCTAATACAATCGCATATGAATATATCTATCGTCTTTGTCGAAATTAGATTATAACATGTAACAATACAACAGAATAGATATAATTAACGTGAACAATAGAACATTTCGTAAACTAACTTTAGCCAATTTTAAAGCACTCTATTTTGTTTTTCTTTCGTAATAATATATATATTGTGTTGTACTTTATGTAGAATGATAGCTTTCATAATTTTGTTAGTAATATTCAGCTTTAACAAAACTATAATGTGTCTGCACTGTGAAAAGAAAGAATTCCAAAAAGACACCATAAGATTATCGAACTTTTTATCTTCTTGAGTGGATACGTGAGTTATTTTAAAACTCAAAACTCCACTCAACTTCAGTTTATTGTAGACAGCTTTCTACGTATGTGTATGACTGTGAAACTGATTTGCACTGTCATCAATGATAACTCGTCTGTTTCTAGCAAAGTGCCTTTGCCTCATTCGTCTATAATTTGCCTGCCTTTTTTAGTCATAAAACACAGTTGATTTTGTCGATAAAATTCATTAAATACAAAGTTTCCAATGTCCAGTTATGTTCCTACCAATGCCTCCATCTGACATATCTGAACGCTTGATCTGATCGTATTGTAATCGACAGATTTCTGGTAGGAGCACCTTAACTGAACACAATGCCATTCAAAATTGATTTTAAAGTGCATTGACTTTTGCACAAAACTTTTTTTCAACACTTTATTGTAAATTACTTCTGCAGTAAAATCTTTGAATAGCGTTCAACACGTTTCACTACTGCATGTACTGTTTTTTATATCGATTTATAGTTATTTTCCTGTTTGTAATTAACTCGAAAAAATATAAAATATCACGGATATAATTTGGAAAAGAAACCGGAAATTCGTTTAGTCTAAACTATTACAGACAGAGTTAATGTTAAATCCCATTTCAGTAGTACGAATAGCTCAATTTGGCGAACGACGACGCTTGTAAACTGTAATTTTCTATATGAGTTGTTATTTCGAAAAAATATTAAATTAAATATGTTTTGTTTTTTTTTTTTTGATTTTGAACCAAAAAGGCGATATACGTACGATTTAGATTAGAAAATCGCAGAAATCTTTAAGTGTAGATATGAAAGTTTCATAAAATCAAAATCACGCGATATTATGATTTGTCACGTGATTTCAATCGCTTTTCAAGTTTTCCGATGTAAATATATAGAAGTTATGAAAAATTTTTAATAGTGAATTTTTGTAAAATCATTTCATTTAAATCAGATTGTCACAAATATTATGATTAAGATTGAAATAATTTTAAAAAAAAAGAAACGATAAAACATAGAGAGAAAGCTTCAGATTATATTGTGCAGACAGGTTAAATTTCACACGAACAAGTTCAATTAAGTCCTCTTTGTAAAGAGTGTGTAAAAGCTTTAGTCGAGAGAGTTTGTTTTACAAAATATCCAACAAAGCAGTTTTAATTAATACTAGCTTATATGCAATTGACATAATAATATTGCAGTACGGTAAATTAACATTTTTGATTCTTTTATATGGAAGGTGATTTTTAATTTGGTAATGACGCTTTGATTGTTGATTAATAGAAGAAACTCCAACAGAGAGAAACATGTTGAAAAATCGATCGTATAATTGAAAATTCATGTACGAGATTAGTTTGTGTTGTTGCTATTTCAATGGTGTCTAATTTATACATGAAAAAGTTGATCAACAAATCAACAATTCAACATCATGATAGATGACACAAAATATATGTTTCTTTCATATAAAATTCATAAGATTTATTTATTTTAACAAACAGTAGAAATGCTCTAAGCTGTTATAATGCGTTTGTTGTGGAAATAATCTCTTATAATAAATAAGCTTTGAAACTTTTCAACGTGTCTCTGTATTTATATCTTATTTTGCGGTCTAAAGTTGACACGTAACTCCCGTCAAGCTCCTTATACAACTTTACATAAATTATCGCAAACTTAATAGAAGGTGCGGTAAATTTTTAAAAATCTTATTATTTACGTTCAGTTGCTGTGACAACTGAAAACTCCTAGAGACAGACAACCAACAAGACCGATACTGTGGTGTAGGTATGTAGTAGTGTGGTGATGTTAACGGTGTTGGCATTGCTTGATTTATGGTGAGCTTGTAAAGTGAGTTTTCTGCCATAAATCGCCATATTCTAGTGAGGGGCGAGACGTTAATGAGACATTATTTTTGAAACATCCCTAACATTAATCACATGATAGCAGCGACGACGGTATACTAGGAAAAGATGATGAACAACAACACAACAGTTGTCGTGAGATTTCACTTAAGCACATGACAGCAGTCGACGACAATTCCCAACGGGTATCTTACCAATATATTCGAAGAACAAAAACAACAAATTATTGCCCTATAGGATGTGACATATCTTTTATCAAGAATTGTACAAAGTTTTATATTTAAATTTTTCACTTTTCAGTTCACGACTTTTTCAATTTATTAGAAAACTTTCCCATACGAAATAGGCGTCATATTACTAGTTCCATCATTACGTTTCAAACGACCTAAAACGAAAAAGATGTGGAATTTTTCACAGTTTTTGATATTTCCTTGTAAAAGTGGGGAAAGTATAAAAATGGGATACCATTAATTTCCATTAGTAGGTCTGAAAGTGGCTGTACAACTTTTCGTATAAGTTAAGAGGACCAATTCGTGTTAGTATGAACGAAAATTCAGTTGTATGTAAGTATGTGTGTATGTGTATGTTGTCCATAGATTTGGGCTATGGTAGTCCGGTAAGGTGTGCAAAAGCGGTAGCGGCAGCGACAGGTATGTGTTAGAACTGATATATGGTGTTGGCCACGGCACTCTACCACTCGGGATTTAGAATGGTCATAAATTAATTGGAACTGAGCACCATGGCCAGATAAAGCCAACTCTCTACTATGAACAGAAAAAAAACAACAACAACGTGAAAATAATGATGAGAATAATACTCGAAAAATATCAAACACTGTATCGGCGAACGAATAAATCTTACATTGATATACAATAATAAACTACCAACATTTACTTAATTTTTAGGTCGTTATCTTATTTTGTTACGTTCTCTCATTCAACGATAATGATGCAGCCTAATTAAGGGTGTTATCGTGAATTCTTTATAGATAGAATTGATTTGGTATAAGTTTAATTTTTTTTTTTCTTCTACCATCTTATAGAAATTTTGTTATCAACCATCCATCAGTCAAGATCATAACTCATTAACCCAAAGCAACAGAGATTAATTGAGCTTAATTCGCTAATGATCCGTAAAATGAACACCATACAAGTTTTTCTTAAGGGCATATGCCGAACACAGCATAATTACTACTGCGACTTAGCAAATGTTTTTGTTTGCAAGAGGAGTTGAAGTTGTTGGAAGGATTATCAACAACAAACCGTACTTGATTCATTGGAAATTCTCAAATATTGTACACAAATTGAAAAATATTGCGTATATTATTGATAACAAACAAATATATAGAACAGGTATGAAATAAAGGGGAATAGATAACAGATAGGAAAATTGATCAAATTGTTGCTACAACACTGCTAATTATTCCTAGAATGACAATCTGGTATTTATCAGCTATTTCCTAGGGTTCTTATGTTGCATTCCACTGGCTTACATACGCAATCGAAACTTAAATTTTTCATTGAAACAATGTTATATTTTGATTCTATTATTACAAATACAAACAACATAAAACAGAAATGGACAACCAGTAATTGGTTTCAGTTTATAATAAACAAAAAATTAATTGTAAATATTGAAGATATATCAAACAGATGAGACATTTATGTACGTTGTTCTGTAACTATATGATGCTCTTTCCATTCATTGCCACCCTTTTATCATGTATTCACAAATGGTGGATTAATAAAATGGGTTGCTGCGTTCGAGTCATCGTAACGCCCCTATACGTGAATAACTCTACTTGAATGCTCTTTTATTCGATAAAATCTAATATTTCTCTATGACGTTTATGTGCCAATCTTTATTTTATTTTTTATTCCTTTTGATTCTTTTGAATATTTGTTGTATATTCAGGATCAAATATTATTTGAAATTGTTTAAAGGACATAGAAAATAGGAATGCATACAGCCGAGCGCAGGTGGTGTGAGATTTTCTAATTTCATACTTTCTCATTTATGAATTTGTTCTGTCAAAAATTTATATTTGTTCTGTTGTTGATCATAGTGTGTATATACAAATAATGTCGCAGATGTTTCACAACGAATGAAAAGACTTTGAGCTGAATAAGGTCATGATACGAACAATTGAGTAGAGGGTTGATGTGGGTTTTATACTGAAAAGAAAGAATAATTTTCAAATTCTGTAGTTCTAGAAGGTAATCAAGACTGCTTTGTAGCGAAACGGGACAGTCACTTCTAGTTAATAGCGGATAATACGACGACCTTTTTCCCGTAAAAACAGCTATACTTACTTGAATTTTAAATATATTAATAAATTAGTAATGGAGACGGCATAAAATGGTACACTTTTCAGTAAGAAGCATTCTAAATAAATAAGTATAAATGCGAGAGTACAATTTCCTTTTAAAATCCGTAACATTGAAAAATAAACAACATTAACTCACTTGAGTATTGGCAATGGAAGAGGAAGCTTGCGACCAGCTGCGTCGTTCTTCCGAGTTGACGGACGGGGCAGGACTAGTGGGATAAAACAAGACGTGCTTTTCGCCGGTAGAAGCTTGCTGATAAATACTTTGGGCCCTTCCAATTCCATTCAAATGTAATTCTTCATCTGCTGGCATTATTACTGAAGTTTATCAACAAAAAAAAAAATGAATGATAATAAAGATTGATTATTATTAGTCTTCAAAAACAATTTGAAGTTTGTCTTATATTTGTCGGTGATCGTAGCAGCATTATCGCGTCGTTTTTACAACAAGATAAGAAACGATAATGATAACAACGACGACGCTACAAGTCGGCGTCGGACTGATTGTAGTTTACATGTGAGCACTGTTTGATAGTAGCGTAGCGACGCAAGCGCCAAATTAACCAGTAAAAAGACGTTTTTCTATCGGTTTTAAGTAGACGATGCTTCCAAACGTATAACATGTGAATATAAAAGTTACACAAAAAAAAGGGAAGGGAAAGGCATCATTTCGTAATTATTCATTGCTGACTTATAATTAACCTGATTTATAGCCCTATTGTTACTAAAGTTTTATTGCAACTAAATAAAATATTTCATTGTCAATAGGTCTTTAAATAATAGAGGACAGTTCAAAAAAACGTTGGTTAGTTAAATATTTAAGGACTTTGCCAAACAATAAAGACGTAATTTTATTCTGATGCAGCACTCTCCTCGTACAGGATTAGAATGCTAAATATCCTCCCTGAGTATCAGCTTACAATAAAATCTTACGATACTGAAAACCTTCGTTGGCACATTTTTCCTTTTGTCTCATAAAGCATATTTAATTGTAACGTAGAATTGTAGGATTTAATCAAGATTGTTGATGTATCGGTGATGGGATTTTCTACCGTTCGATCGATGTAGACGAACCACTTTCCTGAGCAACCATTAAATATTCAAAACACTTAAAAGGGATGCTTTTAGATCATTCTACGAATATTCTATTAATGTATATTCAAATATGAAAAATCACGGAATAGGGACTGTCTAAATAGTTTCTTAATTAACTGTATCGCCGATGCCAAATCTTTAACTAGGAATTTGAATTGAAACCGTCACAGTAGTGTACATCATTTGAATAAAGCTCACATGCTTATTGTTATGATGAAACTAAATACGATCCATGTTGTTAGCCAAAAGAGAGGAAGTAAACGGAGACGATATCTCTTGGTGTATTGCCATCACAAATCGACATCTCTTTACAACTATACTGCTCCATTTAGTTGAAACTAAAGCACTCAAATCCGGACCAAGAAAAGGACGTCTCTCCTTCTCTCCCATCGAAACAATACATCGAAGTAGAGTCCCGTATCCGCCTCTATTATTCATATACCGAAGACGAATCTCAGGATATCGTCATCGAAATTCATTGTCTTATCGCATATATCGGATTTTATTGTTAGACGAATAATCAAGCAGAAACGTTAGTGTTAAATCTATAAACAATAACGTTATGATATTTGATATTCATCAAAAGTCCAAATAATTAACTAAAAACGAACAATAATAGTAAGATGAGTCTCACGAATAGATATAAGGCAAAGTATCATTGTTAAATTGGTAGAAGCGGTCGACGATTCACAAGCACGATCTTTTCAATTTTCATAATTTTCCACCCAACGAACACAGTGCGCGATCAAGAGAAACGAATTTATTTTCAAGAAAATACGTGCTAGCGATTGTACAAACTCACCCTATATCCCGCTAGCACATAGGAGATTATTTAAAAATTCTTAGATATGAATATGAATATCTACATAGTGAGTGTAACTATATGTGTCTATGTGTGTTCCATCGCAGGCAGGCGGTTGGATTGAAAAGACGCAATCGATGTACTTTTTATCGTTTAAATCTTCAATCAGCATGTGAATTCTAGAGAATCACAACCGTCCTTCGTTACCATACTTCCTTAGCATTTTCAAGATCCACCGCGAGATTAGAATGGAATGATCCTAAATTCAATCCCACTTCAATCATCCTTCATTTATATTACGGTACGACTAGAGAACGGCATGCTATCTGATAGACAAAATCGGGGGGACATAACTGTAACAATTGTAGTTGAATTTTAAAATGTGTATTTTTGAAAGAATTGAAAAAGTTAAATGCAAAAAATGGTCAACACACTTTTTATTACGAATATCTTAAAGTCAGATCAGTAAGTTTTTAAAGAGTTATGGAAGTATGAAATGTCGTTACATGACTTGTAAAGTGTCGCTTCATGTTGCGATAAGCTCCTGTAAATATCGCCATAATGTATTCACCGTTTTGGAATGAATGAATTCAGTATGTCCAGTTTCTTTTAAACATCTTCCTCTCTATACCGAACAACATATAGGAAAGAGTAAGATGAACATATGATGGTATTATCATTCAGGCAAGGCACTGAATATTTCAGCACGTCGGAGATTTTTGTCCGTGATAATACATATTTTATAAGCGTTGCATCTCTTTACGCTTCTCACAAGCACGCCGCAATATTATCCATCCATCCATCCATCCATCCATCGGATCGATGGTGATGAGAAAGAATGCAAAAGATAGAGAAACATTAATAGATGGTTGGTGTGAGAGAGGTGAATAGAGAGTGGTGCCGATTAGTAGTTGTGCTCCGGATGTTTTTCAATCTAGAACCGATATAAGAGGGTTAACGATGGAATGGCTGTAACCGCACCGACCTACGGATAATCTTTTCAACATCGTATAACTATAGTAAATAGCGTCGCGACGCTGTCTATTTCTAAATTTACATAATTTAAACCAAACTGATATCATTAATTAAAAAACATACACCTATAATTTATTTTTAATTATTTCATTTATCAAAGAACACGGAAATTAATTGAAATTTCAGTTTGTTGCCTATAAATCGGAATTCTTTAATCAAATATTTCATTGAACTACACGTAAAGTCTCATTAATATGAGAATTAAAACGCTCGTCTACAATTAACCTTTTGTGACATTAATTGAACTGAAAAATATAAAATAAAATAAAAAATATTGAAGTATTATCCACTCTCACGTAAGTTGACGCAGTAAAAAAATTATCATTTCAAGTTAAATATACCTGATGGCAACTACAACCAAACACATGTTAGTAATAGGTGTATAAACACGTAAGAAGATTGATATCTGAGTTAATAATGTGGTAAACACGTAAATTGAATGACAAAAGATAGAGATAGGCAGAGATATATAAAATAAACCGACAGCTCTTGGTTTAATGTAATATATATTTGTGTACGGATTACAACAAACAAAGGGTAGGGATCTTGTACACTATTAAAGGACTGCATTTTCACCACACACACACACATATATATACTTCTGTTGTGAATGTTAATTGAATATCCCGCAACGACTGTAAATTAATATTCCTGCTGTTATAATGAATGACAAACTATCATGTAGAGATTTCGACAGTGCTCTAATGTCCAATAACTAATATTTGTTGAAAACTTTTTAATCCTGTCACCGACTTTTCAACAATTTAACAACGAAAAAAGCATAGCGTGTCAATTTATAATAAACCAAATAATGTATAAAGTAAGGAGAATTAGAGCAATTCAATAACAATCTAATCTAATTGGTAATGCCTTCACTACATATATAGAAAAAGTGATCTAAAAACTAGTTTATGTGAATTATTGGAAAATCTTTTGACTAGAAATACACAATACACATACCTACATATAGAATAAAGTAATGAAGTTATAAACATATTACATCTAAATTTGGTCCACTATAAAATGCCGAGAGTGCAGGAATGAGATTAGTTTTGTGTGCGAATGGTGTGCAATACCCAATGGGATAGACGCGAACTAATCAGACACATATGTCCGCCAGGTTGCATCATATTTCAGCTGGTTTCACTATTATACACATCTATCCACAAAACGAGGAATTATCTGTTACTTTTAATCAAATTAAAACAAATAGCTCAAATGTAGTATTTGAAAAATAGCGAAATTTCGCACTTATCAGTGTTAAAACGCACTTGGACGACCGTTAACAACAACAAAAATGAACATTTGATGGCAAAATGATAAGTTCGTTCTTACCCACAATTCAGATTGTTTCTTCTCTATTGCGCATGTTTAACTGAAAATTGTGGATGAAATACAAATATAAATATTGGTTGTTGAGAGACAGTTTCAAGTGGAACATGTTGTATATTGCTGTACTTAATATGTTAAATCATCTCTCACATAAGCTGGGATTATATCAATAAATAAAGTTATTAAATAAATGCATCAAACGACAATAAGTTTGACACAATCCTAAATTCGAGCTGTCTAATTTCTCTCACAACTCGTATGTTTATTTGCGTTCAATTCAAGGGAGTAATTAAACATCTCAAGATGCCAACTATAGTAACTTCCAGGCATTTATTGTAATTTAGGTGTGGCAATTCAACTCTAGACGTATGTGAGGTATACTATATGAAATTCTTACCCTTAATTACTTTTACCTGAATATTCATCAAAATTTATTAAATGACGTGAAAGGGTTGTAAATCGTCAACCTACATCTACCTATATGTAGATAAATAAATTTATTTGTTTTTGTAAGATAACTGCAACAATAATAAAGTTTATTTCGAGTTGACCGATCATAACACAAATCCAACAGACAGATGGTGACGTTTCCTGCTGAACCTGCTGTTGTTGCCTTTATGATTCCGTCAAGGCATAAAATCAACCTAATCTAGTTCTATCTTTGTTCTAACTATAACATAACCGGGTCATGTTTATGTTAGATTACAAACCGTCTGTTGTTCTATATAGCTCTATAAACCAAGCCTAGATTGACCGAAACGTATATGCATTGTGTCATCTTAATGCAGCATTGCTGACTACAATCCAACAAAAAACTACACAAACCTAACATCAATAAATACAAGATTAGATTATATACGTTCTAAGAAAAAGTAATAGTGAATAAGGGTGATTTCGGGTGGTTGGCGATAAAGGTTGTAAATCTATAACGACCAGTTTGATATGAAAATTCTATATCCATACCGATCCGTCTACAAATCCAGGAGATTTACTTTTCTTACGAATTGAACACGATATTATTTTATAAACTATCAATGATATAAACTGGAAATACAATTTTATTGTTGTAAAGAAAAATAAAAGTCGACTAGAGGCGACGTTACGGGCGGCTGATTGTAAATCGTAACTGGTCAGATGTACAACCATCACGACTGATATTATGTTACCGTCCCTAATCTATAATCTCCTTTTTCTTATTCTACTTACTTCTTTGTTGGTCTAATTGAAATTAGCAGTGAGGCAAACTTTGTTTTCCGACTGTGGACGTTCCTGTCTTGTTTCATCTCATCTAAATCGCATAGATCCTTTTAATAAAATTAAATTTCCCAACACATCTATGTTAATTATTTATTTAAAAAGAGTAATTTTAATAAATCACTTAGCAAGTTCATGATTTGTATATTAAATTAAACATTTTAATAGCAGACAGGATAAATTCATCGGTCCAAAATACATAAATATAATGAAATTATTTACTGTAGATTGTAGGATGGATATTGCGTCGTCGTCCAGTTTATGAGCCTCCTGGATACTTTGAAATAGGCATTTAGTACCCGTCATAACGTTTTATGAATTTAATATTTTATGAAAGTTAACTTTGCCATTAATGTTCTGAATACTTTTCTTAAGTTGAGCTTGTATAATGTTGTATGAAGAACAGACGAGATAGGAACAATCATCAAATTGTAATCAGAAGAAGCAGTAAATCATGAGCGGGACGAGTGCCGCGCGCGCGACTGCCAACATCTGTCGTCAAAAAGCTCTCCCTTTACGTCCACCATAGTCGATATTATCTGTGACAGCTTCTTCGTTCTTCTATCATTTTGTAACAAATCGTTCTGTGTTGATATGCCGTCTGTTTTTATTTTTGAATAGTTAGATGTAGGCTCTATGGGGGTAAACTCCGTCAACTATACCAAATAATTGATCGTTGCCAGATCAACGCTGTAATTAAGCTATTAGCGTTAATCTTTAAAATAACAGCTGACCTGTTCCCGGATAGAAGCTTATTTTAGCTCGAATAAATTGACATCTAAGCGATTTTTGATGCATGAAGCAAATTTGAAACAAATTAGTGTCTCACAATGACACAATCGACAAACTTGAAAGTTTTTTATTATTTTCTTTTCCAAAATTCCATTACTGAAGAGCTGAATACACTTAATGTCTGTGTTGTGAGAATCCTGTCGTTCTAGACGTGGATATTCATAAAACTGGATTGTCCAGTATATCGGTCCAGTAGCCTATAGTGGATCCATCCTTTACTCCACTAAAAGCTCATTTGAACGAATACTATACAGTACGATATAAGAAGATGTCTCCTTATCAGAAGCTTACAGGCGTCCCAACTTTAGCAGTGAATCTTGCCAGTGTCTTATTACACGCTGACTCCTAGTTGGTAGTTGTAATGTTGTTTTAGTGCGTACTTATCACGTTATGTTGTATGATTAGAAAGATTTATTTCAGGAGATTGTCGACAGTATGTCAGAGGAAGTAGTCCTCGGACTTGGAAGACTTTATAAAACTCATTCCATGCCTAATGAGATTCTCTCATGATGGCCATTACAATAATTCCCAAGTTATTACACGATTTACATATGCTTATTAACTCTCATTTCTAGTACGTGTTCACTTCATTTAATTACCATCCAAGTTAGAGATGCAACTTCTACAGAAGAGGCTGTTTACGAACTAACGTTAAAAACACTAGTGTCATTTATAGGACAGCTACCTAACAGAGAAGAAGAGATATGTCGTATTTCTTGAACATATAAAAATTATTGACAATAACTCGGTGAAAATGAACGCTCAGATTGCCTCATAAAAATAATCATCCTGATAGAGTCAAACCAATAATCTAACAATATAATTTATCGTTATTTTATTAGAAAAGCAAAACTTAATTATAAGAGTCTTGTGACATTCTTTAGAATCGCCGTTTTGTCGTTAGTCTCCACTTTTATTAATTTTCCTATATTGATTCTAGTGAATTTGATAATAAATCGATTTTCTAATAACAAGACGGAAGATTGCAGCGCCTCTTCAAGAGACGATGACGATAATAATAATAATAATAATACATTCTAATATTAAGAATATGTGGCGTATGATTAACGGCATCGAAGCTATATATATCCCATCATATATATAGAGAGAAACGGGAGCGAGGCATTGGCGTCTTAGAAAGGAAACTTGAACGTTCCAAGCCCTGAAGTTATGTAAAAGGCCTGTTATTAGTCAGCGACCTCCGGAAATTAGACTATGAGATATGTTCAGTCCTGACCTCCATGTTTTAGACGCTCCCAAATGATAGACGACATTGATAATGCCGACATTCAGTTTTAGTACTTGAAACTTTAACATTATGAGTTTGTGTATGTAAGCGCATCTATTCAAGACAATCATAAAAGACGTTTCGTATCTAACTGATTTACAACACTGTCTTACTTATTATTATTCATTGTGGTTAGATCAAATTCGACATTGATATTACCTAAATACGCACAATATAATTGTGTGTAAAAGTTCGTAATCTGGTTCGTATAATAGAAACTGACAAACGTAGATTGTGATTAGGTTAATCAATTTAAAAGGTGTATACGAGACTCTATACAGTGGCACTCGCCAATGCTTCTTCCTGATGATAATTTAATAGAACTTGGATTGGAATTAAGTTTTTGTTATTACAAATTTCGACGTGCTGAAGTAGAGAAAATCAATGTATTTCCATTACTATTAAACTGTATATCTCTAGATGACATTAAGACACATTTTGCATACAGATTACGCATTTGCCTATCCGACCATAGTTTCTGTTTCAATTACACACCGCCAAAGCAACTTAATCAAAAAACATCAAAGCGAATGACGTTTGGTCCTGTTATTGCCGAATCTGTGGACTAAATCTGCGATTCAAATACAGTCTGTTGTCTGAATAACGAATTAAGACAAGAGTATTCTCACATTCACGATTGCCCTCTTTTACGGTGGGTTTCTGTTATTTTACCATTGTAAACCACCTTCACACCTTATTCGACACGGCTTTATTTATACAAAACCATTGTCATGCAGACGGTTGTTGCACTATAGAAGTAATCCGATTGTGGTGTTGATAGGTCTCGTACTACAATTCCCCACATAGTCTTCGTTGACTAAGCTGTGGCAACACAACTAACCAATCTCCATCTGTTTAACATTTAGAAAACAATACTTGCTTACAATTTGCTATCAAATTTGAAATCAGACAACCCTAGAGGACAATATGTATATTAAGGTATGCTGTTACCTAGTGACAAATCCATTCTGTAATTTCGACTGACTAAATATATATGAACACCTGTATTTCTACGTTAATGTCGCACGTATCCTTAACGGCAATGTTTCCTCTATTACTCTTACAAAATTGTCCTTCTCCATCGTTTTAACTTGTAAAGTAAACGATTCGTGCGACAAAGACGGTAAGCTAGGATTCGAGATGTTACTGCATAGTTATGTGACACTTGGAGATATCAGCTGGTGGAAAATATTTAATTAAGATTCACTTAATAGCTTGAAAATGAATGTTTGCCCTTCATTGAAAAGTGTTTAAATTTCACAAGAAGACATATATTAGTTTCAAGTTAGCAAAGCGAAATGAACATACCTGAAAATCTCATCACTGTCAGCTTGACTTTTCTCAATTTAAGAAATTCTCATCAGTATCTCTGCATATGTAATAAAGGCAAAACTATTGCAATAAAGATAGGTGAAGGTGGTAAGAAATTGGAGTTGCAATTCGATTTGCAGTTAACCATGGCAAATATTTCGTATTTTCTTTTGATTTTAAAATAGCGCTTCTTGAATAAAGTCCAGCCAAACTAACCGAATCACGTGCATAACAAATGATATACGATAAGTTGCGTCGTCGACAATATCGGGCCCTATACCTATACTAAATTTTAATTTGATAAGAATTGAACAAGAAAACGGGGGGCTAAGTTTACAATTTGATGAAAGTAAAGGCGGGATAATATTGCATTCTTAGCGTCAAGGATGATTTGTGCGAAGGATTTTAATGGAATATAAGAAGAAGAATGAGAACGAGCCGGCCTTATATAGTTCACATTTACCAATTCCAAAACTAGGAAAGACGCATGTCGTGTTCCCGTCGCAATTAGTTCAGGTGAAATACGTTGCAAATAACTTTAATTACTTTTGTTTGCCGTCACATTTGATTCAATATCTCCAAATCTGGTCGCTTGTTCGATTACAAAATAAATTAAAAATTATCTAAAAAAAAATAGAAAGAGTCTACTATTAGATTTGAGGGAATTAAATGAGGAAATTTCGTGCAAATGTAAATTATCGACTCATGCGGATAAATCTTTACCTATAATTATCAAGCTAAAACAGTCGTTGTGCCACAAAATTTCCCATAGTTATAACAAATTAATGGCACGAAATTCTTATTATACTTACAGTACAGTGAAGCGCGCTAAAGCTTTTTCGCACCCAAAGAATCAATCAAGTTTTTTACGCTTCTTGTTTATAAAAAATCGGCTGTACGAGTTCATGAGCCAAACTTACAAGAATTTTACCTATCTACATTGGAACTGTTAAATTGACAGGTTTTATAGCTCGTTTGTAAGCGAAGCTACTTCGTTAGATGATACTAAAATTGTAGTCGATTTTTTTCAGGTGGCCTCTAGAGAGAACAAGCAAAGAACATGGTGTCCTCCTTGCCAATCTATTGATAATTTTGACGAGTTAGTTATTGATCAATCAAGGTACGTATAATTTGCTCTTAGCGTTTCTTCAATGTAAAACTAAGAAGCGTACAAATCGCTATAGATTGTCAACGATATGTCGACAATGCAATTACCTTCAGAAACCAATAAAAAATATCTTCTTCCCTCCAAGCGACATACACTGACATCATTGTGCTTTAGCGGTGACGCGAAACCGATATTAGGAATTTATATGAATTTAGATATAGTGCTCTCCGTAGACGATATCATTGATTTGCATCGATAGAAGCAGCTGTATACAACAGCTGCCAATTCCACACGCACACACACATACACACACACCCAAGATTTGTATTGTACCTGTATTTATTCCAGATCTGAAATTGAGAAGGCGTCTTCTAACAAAGTTGAAGAAGTTTTCACCTTCTGTGATGAAATATTGAAAGAAACACTAGTGTACAATGAAAATTTATAATGATCGTTATCGTAGACCACCTTATGAGTAAATAATTGTGTGTTGTTTCACAAAATGCCATTTTTATAAATAAATTGCAACAATTTCGGACACCTGTTCGACAAAATACAAACTGCAACACCAGAATTATTATTTTCAGTTTTAAGACACACACACACATATGCTTCTATAGCTATACACTTTTTTTTTTTAATTTTTAATTTTTGGTGAAATAAAATTCATTTTCGTTCCGTTGAATATTTCAGTATGAATTTACCAAAAACGTTCAACAGACTGAAATCATAATGGAATAATATTCAAAACCAAATGAGGTACGTTTTAGTAATGTGTAGATAGCAACGATGGTAATCTTCCATTTGTCGTATTTAAAATTTACAAGTTCTCATCCTAGTTTTAAAGTAGATAAACGTTAAACACATATGACATTAACAGTATTTAAAATATTCATAAAGCTAGCTGAAAACATTAATTGAAAAGGAACATTTTAATTAAAGATCGTTTGAATTTCACATAGTCCGGATTATAAAAGCTACAATAAATTTTAAAATATTGAGTTTATAATGTAGTATTTACAAAAAAAATCGAATGAATATAATGTGATGCTTTTATCTGTTTGCGAAACGTACGGAAATGGATCCATGTTCAATACATCGTTAAAGTTATCATGGCAAATTTACCGGAAGACCATCATATAATCGACAAAACGTTTTCTTAGCTTTTGAAAACAAGTTTCCTGCCATTTTTATGATTGATGAACTAATGTAGCATTTTATATCGTTGATTTGATAAGTTTAGAACTTTACAATACAAATCGATTTTTCTTTTTCATTTGTCAATCAAAAACCCACTCCTATAATCAACTGTCTCTTGTAATTTACATCTGTATTTGATCAGATAGGGCAAAAAAAAAGCTTCTTACTGTTGTTGGGATTATTGTAGTGGTCGTTGTGATCATCATCATCAAATGTTAGCTGGATAAATAAAAGCGTGCCGAAGCGAACTGTGTATTGTGATTGCAAAGCACGTGAAACATTGAAGACAAAATGCACATAGTCGTCATCCAAACAAAAGCAGCCAACTGGAGCCACTAACGAGCACAACCAGAAAATACATCAAAGACAGTTTTATTAAAACGAAAACCACAAAAGAATGAATTCAACACATAAAATCATATACTGCGAGAAAAAATCGAGTAGAAGCAGAGAATTATACATATCTAACTATTTAGATATTATGGTACGAAATGGTCATTTCCAGATTAGTCATCTAGGAAAATTGAGATAAAAGCGCGTTTGTTTTGTTGTCATTATTTTTTAATTTTTCCACTGTGTAATTAGCAAATTACAAGAGAAGCTTTTCTATTTTTGTAATCTACTACAAGTATAAAATATTCATAAACGGATCAGGACTAAGAAGAATTTATTGATGGCAAAGATCCGATTATTTCTGTTTACATTACTCCCAAGGAGCTCATGAAGAATTTACTTTTTACAGAAGATTCAATTTCTAGAAACTTTCACCAAGTTGAAATAGTGAGTCACTATAGTCAATCTTGGTGTATTCACAAACAAACAAAAAAAAAAATGTATTGCGAGAGATTGGGGAGAAAAAAAAACAGAATCACCACCTTTATGGCAAACTATTGAGAAACCAATAACATTGACGACAAACAACAAAGACCTACCTATACAGTCAACAATCACAACTGACAAAGATGGTTAGTTTCAGTGGAATGACTGCGTAGCATCTGTGCCGATTCTCAATAATGTGCAGCAGTCGTCCAAAATCATATTAAAATACCTTTAGACTGTTACCCAGGGAGGTGTATTTTGGACGCCACATACCTGTTCTCTATTTTTTTTTCAATCTGAAATCGATACACCACACTTATATGTTCACATGCAATATCAAAAACGTATTTTTGTATATACAATACTTCTATTACAACTATATACAAATAATAGTAGACTAATGGTAGGGTAGTTTCATAAATAAAGCCCTTAAACATTAAAATAACATGTATTATCATTTCCATAATGTCAAGATCAATAGCTGAAATTTTCATTCATTCGTTTATTTAAATCTTACCTGTATAGGTATTGTGCTAGCAACAATATAATAGTATTGATTTTTATTTATTGTTGGACAATTTCAGGTAATTAGTCTAAACAGAACGGTACGGAATTCTTGTATCAACTTCATCTAACTGAAACCGATATTCCAGATATAACAAAAGCCAGACTGATAGTTGGTTTGATTGTGGCCGAAAGCAAAATTAGTGGTTTATTGTTTAGATTGAGATTTGTTCGTTTAATAAATTTCAGTATTGATAAATGGACTCGTTCGCTATATTAATTACATTTGTGTTCAATCACGACATCAAAAATTGAGTTTTTACATATACATATACATATATATAAGTAAGGGTGGCAGCTGTTATATTCGTGGTAATGATGGTGTGTTCGTTCAAAACGTTGAATAAATATTGACAGTCACGTGACATAAAGGAAATCACCACCCCCATAGTTGCTGCATTCAAATTTCACAATTTCCGATCTAAATCGTGTCCATAATTCCATCATTCCAAGTGTCCCACCAAATGTATTTAAATCTCAATTTGAGGCATCGCTCTTAAGATACATTACGATTACGAGCTTAACTGTATAAACGACCTATTACTATTATTCTATTTATATTTCTCCATTTCCTTGTCGAAATTAACAATTTATATTAAAATAAATCCAGAATATCCAATGAATTAAAAAAATAATTTTAATTCCATACAAAATTTTAATGATTGTCTTTTCGCTGTTGAGACATTTCATAATAAAAATACATTAAAATAATTAACAGGAACAGTCCTGAGGCTTGTCTAATTTAAATGGAAATTAACGAACGAGATTCGTTGTGTTTCTTGCAAACTTTTTTCTTCTTATTGACATTTGCCTTTGATGGCTTTCCACAATTTTGCACAACCAAATAATCCAGTAATTGAATGACGCAATAATTAAAATAGAAACGTTTCAATCAAATCTAACGAAACTATGTCTAGTGATTTTATCAAAAGTTAAGCAACACTTAAAAGAAATCTAATACTAAAATCCAACTTATCCTCAATAGGATTTGCGGTCATTCAACAAGACATTGACACAGCCACGTTACAGTTATCTCAGCTGTTGTTTTAGTGCTTTCCGATGATTGTACACATTTTGACAGTCACTGTTATAGTGAATCGTTGCTGATGGTAATAAATATTTTACAAGGTGCGGTAATGATGTTCTACACATCTACTGAAAGCTTACTAAACTTAATGTTTCTTTAACGTTACTGAACAAAGACTACCGTTCCAAGTAACTTATAGGTAGATCTACTAAAAATGAAGTAAAAAATATTATAAAGGAGGTTTTAATTAGTTTTCCAATTAAAATAAATGAAGAGTTCTAATTACAGAGAATCATTAGGAACTAGTACGCAAACATACAGCGGTCGCCGCTTAATCTCATCACTATAAATAAATTATTTCAGACCCCATTATACGCTTGTAGTTACGATTCATAACTTATGAGTGTAGCTCCGTTTCTCACATTAATTAAGCGGCGTGGACTGTAGATAAGTTTTACAGCCATACAATCGTTATTTGCATGTTTCCAAACAGAAATTCTATCAAATTACCAATACAAAACATTTATATTCATCAATTATGTAATTTTATTCAATTTAACGTTTGCAAATTGTATTTGGTTCAATATTAGCGGTCATTTTCCAACAATTAGAAATAGTAGTTGATCCATATGGATTGTTTAAAGAGGATTACATGTGTTGTGTGGTATATGTATATATATGTTTTAATCTATTTGGTTGACGTCAGATAGAAATGTTATAAAGTTATCTTGACAGTTAATGACACACAACCAGCTTATCTCGGAAATGACAAATTCAGACTCATCCAATTTCAACTTATATATTGTTAATTGAAATTACTATTTAACTGTACAACTCATAATAATAAATGTTTCACTGTACATGGCCGATAACAGACTTGTTTCCAACGTTAATATTAGTGAAATGTTGTTGAATTCTTCGTTATTTCAAACGATCACAGTCTAAACCAAACAACCAAGACGTTCATATAAAATAAGAGAAACCACTAGAAGAAAATGAGATATATAAAAGTCGAGCTAGATAAATTGTTAACGTTTTGTAAAGCGCCATATATGACATAAATTTTGAGATATGCCCCACCAACGAATTTTATGTTCTATGGAATTTGCCTTTTAAAAATAACACCATTATAACGGCGGATGAGTTGTGAGAATTGGGAATGAAACGTTACCGCTATTATCATTGCACACACGATCCCTACACAGTTAAATGAAATGATAACAAAAATTAAGAGAGTCTCTAACAGCATACAACTAATGTATATTATAGGCTTAAAGTCTTTATGTGATATCTCACCCCATCATATGTACAACAAAGTGTATTTCTTTTAGTCGTTTTTTTAAGAAGACGAGTGTTCGTAGAGATACCAGAATTGAGCTTTCTTGACTCTCCTCCGGGCTCAACATCTAATTTCTAACCAACGTACAAAAATAACACACGGAGAGCATTGGAGCTAACACACAGCTAGGATATAAAACGTTATAAACTGAAATACAGTTGTAGATAATTAGGATAGCAAGCAAAACAAGAATCTTTGACAATCTAAAGAAAATTAACAAATCTGATGTTTCGAATGATATCCCAAAAATAGACGACAACGATAAGTCTAATTAGGAGTCAGCTGTGGAGCTCATTTTACCATTATTTCAAACTATTAAATTTGTTATTTCGCTTCGTTAACTTAATACGGTGAATAAAACAAGAAAAATATAGGTATATTGAGTTGATTATGGTGTCAATTGATTTCGTTATATTTGAGACAATTCGTTATTTATTCTATTCAAAGTTTCTATGAAATTTAATTTAAATGTGTTTACGTTGAATGCCCGTTGTGGGGTCGTTTCTCTTCTCTCTCTTTTTTTTTTTGTCTGTCAGAACAAAGAATAACCGAGTGAGAAATAATGAAACTAATTAAAAAACAGAGATCCCCATTAAAAATTTACACTTTTCTCTCATTTACAGTTCAATTAGGAATTATTAAAATACATTAGTTTTCGGGTGAAGATATTTAAAACAAGAGGAATACAGAAATCCTAACTGTCACCATAAACGTGCCGTAAATTGGGCAAAATAACAGAGAGAAGACTAGTAGTAGAGCGACGTAGCAAAGTATAAGTAAGCAAACAACAGTAATGCGAAACTCGATGTTGGTCTGCACTCTCCTATAGCAAATGCACACATTAAATTCAGCTCACGATTCTGTTCTTTTAGGTTACGCGAAATCTATCTCTCTTATTCGCTCTTTTTTTGGTTAATCTATTTCATTCTATAACGTGTAAGGAAGTTGCATGCCAACCCGTTCATGGAATTAAACCAGAAAAGATCCCTACGGCGGCAACCGACTAGCACTACTACTACTACTATTGCTTCTATTCTTGTTTGCCGCAAACGGACTACCATGCTGCTATTACATTATTCTATTCAAAATCGCGACGATGGATTCAATTTCATTTGCATTTTATCGTTTCAAATCGTTTCCGGAAGCTTTTCATTAAATAATAAATTTATAGAGAACACAGGTAGATACAAAAAAAAAACTGACAAATATTAGATACTTCTGGTTTAATCGTTGTTTGAATGTCCAGACCAACTGGATGTAACAGTAACGTTGGGATTACAATAAAAAAATTCCCTCAACAACAACAACAACAGCAATATTACTAACAACAAGGCCGGCACAAGAAAAGAACAAACAATCCGAGGAGCCACTCGAGAATTAGATAATTGAATTGAACTGAAATATAATTCGTGGAAATGGAATATTAAAAAGTGGGGCTTGAGATTAAAAAAAAAAAAAAGAGAGAGAGGCGGCAGCCGCCGCCGCTACGGAAAGAAAGAAACAAGTGGGTGTTAGGGGCTCTACTGCATTCATTTTCATTCGCTTACTACATTTTTAGATTGATTAGGCAATTTGTGGAATTTTATCGTCTGTAATCTTGATGGGCAATATTTCGCCTGGCGCATCCACCATTTCTACCACCTGAAAATTTTTAAACTGTTGTTTTGAAACTACATTTACAAATTTCATTTTCTTTTACAGATTTGGTTATTTTACCTCAACAATTTATATCAGTCGTATCGATATTTTAACCGACACAACTGTAGTGAATACATTTTCAATTTTCTGCTCGCTCTTTTGAAACTTCAACTAGGACTTATATAGGTGTCGGATAACACATTGCGTATTTTTGAATATTCAGAAACGAACATATAAGTAAACTAATCCAGTTGAATACAATACGAATATTCCTTTGTGTGTAATTTAAAACATTGGCAAAACCACGGCTTTGCCGGCTGATGTGGGAGTGATGCCGTAGCTATATGTATATGCGACTTATTGCTCCTTGATGTTTTTCAACAAATAGAAAACATATAAAAAGAGATCTAACAACAACTTCTTTACGAGAATGACAAAGTATCATATTTTAAAATTGATGAGAAATATGAAACTAAAAGTTGAAAATACGTCTATCTCATATTTTGTGTAAAATTGAGCATGTACGCTATATGCCTTGATTTGAACTCCTAGTTTATCGATAAAGCAAGTTTATGTTACTAAGGTTACAATTTACGCAAATGTCACTTGTTTTATAAATGCCGTCGTCTAAAGTGAAATGTCCTCGAACAGTACATCCTAATAAATATAACCGAAAAGTACTGAAAACTACTAGATGGAATAAGGTGGTCCAAAAAGAAAAACAAACAATTGTAAGTTTTCCTATATCGTTTCGATTGAAAACTATTTGTAAAACACGCATTTTTAGGGGATCCATGACTGTTCAAAGACACTTGAACAAATTCTACCAAATCAGCTAATTGATAGATTGCTGCATGTTTTGAATCTTATGCCAACATCTACCATGAGTTTAGAATCCTTAAACGACTGGGTATTCACAACAGAACCAACAAAAAGCGTGCAATCAGATCAACAGCCAGCAGTTAAAGTTGAAAAAAGCATAACAAGGTTATATTAATGGTAAAATGGTAATTTTTGAAAAATTACTCCAAATCAATCACGATTTTCAGATATGAAATTGGGAAATCCAATCCTTATTTGGAATTTTTCAAGAGACCACCAAATAGAGCAGCAATTTGGTATCCACTACCTCGATTATCTTTAAATGAGATGCATTTAACACAAAAAGCGGATACAATAGTTGAACAAATTGCTAAAGAGTTTGTCGATTGGATGTTAGAATTGTGTCAACAAGATGGAGTAACACCAACAACACTTACAGTAAATGAAATTATAAAAATGTTCCAAATTGGTTTCAATACACAAGCTGCTCGAACTTTATGTGTTTGTTTTAAAGAAATTGCAGCAATACCGGATCAAGTTGCTACGTTGAAGCAATTACCACAGGTATGGGTTTTTTTGGTATTTTTAGAATGAAAACAAGTGTTTAAAATCTGTTTTATTAAAATGTTCATGGCAGAATAAGGTAAAAGCTTAATTAAGTTATCAAACTAAAAACAAGTTGAAAACGTATACTTTCCGAGTTTGCTGTTGGAAAACATTTTTAACTATATATAATCACACCCCTTTTACTGCCCCATCTACTACTACCTTCTTAAAAGCGCGTGTAAAAGAAAGAAAATCTTTATCAAAGATGCTTGTTTTATTACGGTAAATAAGATAATTTTCATTACATTCCATATTTTATATACAAAGCAGTTCTAGCCTGTTAATGATAAGATGATTGTTTGAAAACTGACAATCCGGTTAATTCGATGTATATCGAGATATCTTGATATGCCCGGAACACCCGGAATTCAAACGCCATCTCTTATATCTCCTCTAAAACTGTTTCAGTTGTCTAAAAGGAACATGTTATACCGGCAAATTAAACGTGACATCAAAGCTAGTAAACAACAAAGAAAACTGCAAGCATTTGGTAGAACTCTACCACCTGATTTACAGATTCATCCACCAAATTATGAAACTATCAAAAATAACTGGTTGAAATGTGAACGAATTCGTGAAGATCTCCATTCGATGGCGACTGTATTCCAAAATATAACACATCTACCGATAACACGGAGTTTTTGTAAATATCTATTAGAACATCCGGAAATTTCACCACCAAATTATTTAAAAGATATTGGTATGTTAAATGTAGAATATTTACAAAAATTAGATCTCACGTCAGATGAAGAAGAAGAAGAAGATGATGATGATGATGATGATGGTAATGAATCGTTACCATCAATTAATAAACCAACAGATAATGAAGAAATTGAAGAACAAAAGTATGAAGATGTTGTGTTTGGCGATGATGATTTATTTGATGATGAAGATAATGATGGTGATGGAATGTAATTGAGAAAAATCTAAATTTTCAATAATAAATTTTCGCCACTTGTTCATTTGTTGACTATTGTTGGAAATATCCCAAAAATTGAGGGGATTTGGGATAAAAATTGATCGCATGTTTTTGATTGAAATTATCATCATCGTTATCATAGGCAACAACTTGATTATAATCGGTTTTAGCTTAAGTTCGTTGTAAATGGTATCAGATGATCGTTAATATCTTGATAAATCGTAATAAATTCGTACATAATTAGTTTAGTTAAAGGAGAACCACAATTAATGCTAATACCAGTACTTTCAACTAGAAACTATCCATTCAGTTTTGATGATAGTGAAATGGCTAGGGCTAGACTATGATAAAAACAAATTTGGTATACTGGAAGAATGAATCCGGTACATGAGACAAGGAACAAAGACTAACTAAAAGACGACAAGACAAGGATCTTAGAATTATAAGAAGTAGAAGAAAAAGATGATCGCCGGAAATATGTTTCTTTATAGTCTGTCAACGTTTTTAATAATAAACTTTGATAGGACTATAACGGCGATAATGCTCTTTAAAGTATCATGTATTTATGCAAATTGTACAAATTCAAATATCTACTTTAATTGAACCCAATTTTCACCAATTCCCTAATATGTAATAATTTAATTAGATAGAAATATGTAATAATCAATTACGTATGTGTTGAGATCTATTTCTCATAATTACCAATTCACCACTATGTGCAGTGTCAATGCAATAATAATAATAATAATAATTAGAAAACATCTTTGCGATTATTCCAACCAATTTATAGGGAAAACTCCCAAACGTGGCCGCTTCAGATTAAAATACTTAGGCCCAGTTCATCTTCGGTACCTTATTCTCGATGTAGCATTCAACTAATTAAATTAGGAGTATTTTAATTTACATCAAATAACAATGAAAACTTTTCCAATTTTTTTGGAAGGCTGCATCTTCAAAATAGTGAAAACGTCAAGAAATTTGAATACCTCGAATACAAAAGCACCTCGTTACAGCCTCTGGTTAGTCACAAAAAGGTAGCACGAGAATGTGCCATCAGTTTTATATTTTGTCTAATTCTAAGCCATCGAATGTGAGCCCTCCTGTACAAAACTACACAATTTGCAAATATTTCCATTAAACGTGAATTTTCAAAGAAATTTATCAACCATCTGACATTCTATCTTTCACAAGGTATTGCCTATGGTTAGTTTATTGTCATGATGTAACATGTAAACTTTCTTTCATTATACTGCATTTGTGTGGAGGCGTTTGCTGAAATTTTTTGTGGCTGTGTGCATATTTATATAATTACAAAACAAATTCTATATTTTCGGTAATTAAAAACCTTTTAGCACTTATGTCAGATAATGACGATGGAATTAATAGAAATATGTAGACCTCGTCAAGTTCGGTTTTATTATCTGCAAGATCATTTCATTAAATCTAGAGAAACACGCTAAACGTTAACTGTACATTTCAAGTTTGAACCAAATAATCCTTAAATCTACCTTAAATATAAAACAATGCATGCGCCTAACAGCCCAAGAAGAGACTTAAGTCACTGCATAGCATAAATACCGAAGATCAAAGAAACACCGATTCTTAGTTGTTCTCAAATTCAAGATTTCCTTATATTCAAGAGAAAGCTAGACACTAAACTTGACCCAACGTGGATCACGCTTCACGAACCTAGTTGACATTTGTATATAAATACTCATCTACCATTCATCATAATTGTAAAAGATTGGGGTGAAATTATCAACAATTTATATAACACATGGAAAAAGTGACTCTTTTGTTATTCAACATACTTGCACTGCGAAAGGCTTGACAGAGATTTAGGCGCACTTTGAAAAAACTATCAGCACCACCCACACTAATAGCTTTCACATGAATTAGAACGGAATATATTTCAATTTTTGTCAATAAATAGTCGTAATGCTCATAACAAAACCACCAGATGTCCAGCCCTGTATACCTTTTCCGCGAATTACATAAATGAAATAACATTTCTCAGACAACAGATGAGGCAACTACGAAAATGCTAAAGGTTAGTCGATAAAAACCTTTTTGTTTTTTACAAAACATCAAAAAAAAAACCTACAACTACATAAATGAAGAAAATGTTGTTTACTAATTTAGTATTCAATTATTACCCATCCCAATCACCAAAACATGAAATCCTCTATATTGCTGTTTTTATTTTTAATTCAAATTAATGAATATTTGTCTCAAATTAACGAGAATGTGATTAACGAGAATGGATATAGATTCAGGTATTTATTTTTAAATTTTTTTTTGTTACAAATAAATCCATAAAACCATAAGTTGTTTTCTATTAGTTTTAAAACTGATGAAATGGAACGTTCAGAAGAGGGTAGTTTTGA
This sequence comes from Lydus trimaculatus, assembly GCA_037414755.1. Taxonomy (NCBI): domain Eukaryota; kingdom Metazoa; phylum Arthropoda; class Insecta; order Coleoptera; family Meloidae; genus Lydus; species Lydus trimaculatus. The sequence goes on along the minus strand of JAZBGY010000134.1, from coordinate 65,309 downwards.
TTCTACAAAACCAGATGATGTTTTATTAAAAGTTACTGGTTTATACAATTATATTGGAACAAATGGGAAATTATACCGTGTTGATTATACAGCTGATGAAAATGGTTATCATGCAAAAGTTACCTCAAGTGACCAAAATCAAATAGGTGTTGTTTATAATCTTCCTGTTGCTGCTATCAACAGTTTAGCTGGTGGTGGGCTAGGTTGAAGTATATTTGTTTAACATTTGTAGAATTTATTTCAATAAAATCCTTGAATGTGTTTTAAGAATATTTCAATTCAAAAATTCCACCGACAATCAGCTAAGAATCGAAATATTTGAAACTAAATGTTTGAAGACGAAACACTGAATACAAGTTCTGTGGAGGTCATTTGAAGTAATAATGATGATAATAACAACAAATACGTTTATCAGATTTCAATAAAATATACGTGTTTAATTCACAATAGCGGATTTACAGATAGGCGCTAGAGGCGTTTACTTTGGGTGTTGCATGACTGGGATCTTACGCAGAAAGTGATAAATATCGGAAACAACACAAAAAAATTAATGTTAATTTTTTCCACTTTTAAAATTTTCTAAAAGAGCCCTTCCGCTATGAAGAAATGTTCAAAAATTGCACTGTAAACTCTTAAGGCTTAGTTCATCTTGCGTTTCACCTATAAGTCTCATGTTCAAGGAGCTTTGTGCCAGTTTAGGAGAAAGTCAACATTAATGCCCGATTCACATTTGCGGTCAAGGCATGATTAGATCACGATCACCTACCTAGAAATAAACTAATGCTAGTCTGGTGACGCTCAAGACCGCCACGATCTTGACCGGTTGATTAATTTATTCGTCTAGTAAGAACAGACTCCATTGACGGTCACAAAATTCTAGTGTGTCTTTTGTAGCTTTTCCTAATCTGGTAGTTTTCTTTGTTAAATTATGTTCAAGGTAGACCACTGAACGTATAAACTTCCCATGAGACATACGAAAATACTCCTCAGTAAAAAAACTGTGATTTGACCATGCTTTGACCGCGAATAAATCGATATTTAGGAAAAGTAACAGTAGTGTTTGAATTGTTTCAACTTGTGTTTGTGAGCAATTTCTCCGCTGCTACTGATTGTGAAGCTGAATAAAATTTTTCGAATTTTTCTTTCGGAATTCATGTCAAAAATCTCAATTTTCACTCATAATCCTCATATTATATTTCAGTCGACCAAAAGAACAATTCTTAAGTACTCTTGTGAAGGAATGTCAACTAATATTAGCCAGAAAAGACAAAAAATACGAAAAGCTTATATAAACTGTGATCATATTTTATAGTTTTATACCTATGGAAGAAATGCCCTTTCGATTTCAATATCCACCGATTTTCCTCTACAATCAAGTGTATAATTGATAAAATAAGAAGACATATAATACCTGATAGTTGATTAGATATCTAATGAAGTTTATTATTTCCTTTATTTTGAAACATGACGCAAACCTAGAAAATTCTGAATTGGCAGAAAATAATCGATAATCAAGGGAAACTACTATCTTTTAACAGAAATTTTCTATTGTTACTTATTGGTAAATGAACAATAAAAGACAAAAACAGAAAAAAATAATAACGTTTTGTGAAATTCTAGTTTCTGTCGTTATAGGAACAGTCACCTAATTGGTTCTATAGGATGTTATCCGATCTTTGTCTAACTCATTTGGAAATATTCTCTCTGAAGTTATACATAACTAAATATAACAAATAAGACAAAGATGCCACTTATTTTGCTATCTACTTGATAATGACTAGACAGTCCACGTGTCTAAAAAGAATTTGAATCAGTCACATGTCTATCAAGTGTGATCTACAAAAATCCGGCATAATTAGATAACATTAAAATTTTGTAAACAATAAATATTCATAGTAATGACCAAAAATATGTATAACTATAGTGTTGTAGATGGAATACATAGATTCATAATAATGGCAGCATATTAACGTAATTGCATCTAGGAGGAAATTGTAATTACGTTTACAATTCTGTATTGTCACCTATTTCTATATCTATGCAGTGGTTTTATTTCAATGTTAAATTACACACATAGAGATTATAATGTGTACAAAATCATTTGATATAAATGACTATTTTTAGAAATGTAATCGATTAATTTGTAAATTTTTGATTGAAAACCAAATAGTAACATTTCAATGACAATTAAAAATTTAATACAACTCAAATTTCAATCAATGACGATTGAAATTTAAAATCAAACAACATAGAATTGGTTGAATATGCAATAATGCAATTAAAGGTTGAGTGAACTAGATTGCAATGTTTCAAAGGAGAACGCTTACAGGCATTTTGAAAAATACAACATTGTGATAACTGGGGGATATTCAGAGCTGCAGTTTCCATCTCAATTATTCCAAAGAATGAGCCACATATGAACAACTATTTCTATTCTTAATAAGTAAAACTGTTGGATTGTGGAATAAGTTCTATCTGGCCGATACTGGACAAGAGACTTATTGGCCTGCAGTTTGCCAGCAGACCCGACACTAGAGGAATCCAAATGGTATAAATTACGGAAGCCCGGACTGGTCTCCGACGTCGTGGTAATTATAACTAAACGCCTTTTTTGCGGGCCCGTGGAGGAATTTTACCGGAGCTCCGTCTTGGCAGCCCTGCTTGCCAAGATTACCAAAGAAGATCCTATTATTGTCTTTTCACTGCGATGGAAAGCAGTGAAGATTGCAACTGTCTTTTTCAATGCGTTTAAAACTGCCCATTCCAGATTGTCGAATCAATGGCCTGACCTTTTCAGTTTTGCTTTCATATGGTGCTTTGTGCTATTGGTGATCAGTTTCGACAACTCTCCTTGCCTACCCTAAACTCGTTTTCGCTTAATATTGTTCCAAACAATCGATTTTTTATCATCTGTAATCATCCATTTTAAAAATAACTCCAGCGACTTCCACTTAAGCAAAGATTCGCAGATCATTTTGTTTCGGACAATTCATGGGTGTACAAACATTCATGTTTTTATCGTATCAAGCCTCTTTATTTGCATTGCAACTGTTGAATAATGGATTCCAAATGTCGATCAAAATTTGAGATAAAATTTCTGGAAACAGAAGCGAGCAAACCCTTTCTGGCATATGTCTGAGCTTATAGCTGGAACATCATACACATCTAGATTTCGTATTTTGCAAATACTATACCTTTACATGACAAACACCTACATTTTGCGGATTTTAAATAAAAAATTGTTTAATGATAAATTTTCTCAAATGTTAGCATTATTGGGCTAGTATATAGAAAATGCACCATTATTGACGCATTATTTACCTAAATACATCTGTTCAGCAAAGTTATATCTATAGGTACCCATATAGTGGTGATGAAAAGATGCGTTACATATATGACAACTATTCACTAGATTCGGTATTGAATGCTGTATCCTTAAAGGTGAATTGTATAGTGAAAGTTGCTCACCACCACCACCACCACCACTACAACCAACAACAACACAACAACAAAATCAATACAACCGTGTTAAATTGAACATTTTAGTTTGAGTATTGTTTGTGATACGGTAGAATATTGGTAAAATGTGAAGAGAAAGAGGAAATGTCAAACAAGTCGACAATATGACAGTTCTGAAGTAGGAAATAATGATAATCTAAAGAGTAATGTTGTTGTTCACACCGATTGTCATTCAGTAAATATAGATGCTTGTTTGTTGTGGGATATCATTATTATGGTTATAACTCTCAGTCAGTATTATATTGTTCTTTATTGAGCTTTATCAGTGATGATTGAATTATTTTCATGAATTTTAAATGTGATGGACCTATTACAAAACTGGCATATTAGTTAATGCAATTATTTCAATCATTATCATATTTTCGATGGTAATCATTGTGACATTTGCATATCGACAGTTAACTAATTTAGACAGGTGTATAAAGGGTACATATCACTTTGAATGGATTATTGTTAATCTAGCTCAGGAATACCATCATGTGTCCTGTAAACTGATCTCTCCATCACTACAACATCAATTTTAAGTCAATGGAAAGTTTAAATCAGGGCGAAAGATGCAAAGAACTCGAGTTATATTAAGCTAGCTTACTATTTAGAAATACGCCTACTACACTTCTTCATATAAACTATGTTTTGTTTGTCTTTTATATAACGATAATTATCTATTACGAACATCATCGTAATGTCGTACATTGTTAAATGACTCTAGTATATTTATAAGATGTTGAATCTAACCTTATCTTAGGAAAAATACGTAGTTGCATAACCGACAAACAGTAGTATAAAAATAAACTTTCCAATCCAATTAACATTCTTTGGGCTTTTTTCTAGCCTCTACTAAAGTCGTTTTAAATAGTTAAAGTTTATGATTTTGCAAGCCAACCTCGAATTGGAAATCTCCAGCTATTTTCTCACAATCAGTCAAAGAATACACTGCATATTAAATTACAATACAGCCATGAAATGCCGTTAAATTATCACAACTCATAACACAGCCTTCTGTTAAGCGGCTTAATCGGTTGAGTGATCCAGCAGCCAGTAGGAATACTGAGATGAAGGATGGCTCAAGCATATCTATACTTAATATACTTAACCATCGATCCATCAAAAGTCGTAATCTGTTGTCATCCATTCCAGATATCTGCTAGTACCAATTTCTTCTCCTATCTTTTCACAATCTTACAATATCCTGGATATTGCACTGCTGTGTCTTGTCTTTCTGATGTTCGCATTGTTAATTTTGCTAGTATCGATGACGTAGCTTGATATTGGGAGCACGCAGATCTTATTTTGGTTTCTATTCTAACAATTAGACGTTTGTACCGTCAATTTTTCTTTCAGTGCTCCTCAATCCATGGTTGCTTTTCCCACCTGCGGGTGATTAACTATTTGTGAATGTTATGATCACTGGTCATCTTTGTTGTTCAACTGATATTATCATGTTGTACTTTTCAACCGTGGTGTAGTCTTAGAAAGACGAAGCTTTACTTCACTACTGGTACTCAAAACTACGTCGTCCGCTAGTAGTTTATAGGCAAATCATGATTTTCTACTTAAACAGATTTAGACTCAAACTAGACCTGTCTAATTCCAGTATTCACTCCAGCTCTTCTTCTTGTATCTTTGTCTAGTTTTATGGATTATTTTTTGATGTTAACTGAAATCAACGGTATTTCTCATATCCTGCCATAATAGTGGCAGACTACAACATCCTCAGTAATACTTTTTCAACTAGCAATATTCAAGTGTAATTAAAGAGAAACGATAAAACCAGTTAATTGAATCGAGAAGTCATTGGTGCACATCCACTTTTCGATTAATATAATATATATGTATATATTCGAATCGTAAATGGAAACTGGGATTGGTTTTAAAACGGAAATGTTAACATTCATGTCTTTTGCTCTTTTACTATATATATTTTTTCCATATGTCTCTCTATTTTTCTATCTATCTCTATCATTCTCTATCCACAACAACAACAACAAAAAAAACTATGTATGAACAACAATAATAAAGAGTTTTTGTACAAACTTGACCAGCTTTCAGTGTGTATATGGACGGTCCGATGAACAACCAATTGTATTTTATCAGTCATGTATGAGTACCGATGTTCATATATGTAGTTTTAGAAATAGTGGTAACTGTATTTTAATAAAATCCACATTCATACCTATACCCATCAATATCGATAATTTGATGGGGATTTTTAGATAAGTTTGTTCGATATAATTGGTTCTAATGGAACTTGGAAGACAGTGTGTACACTTATGTTATTGTTTGACATGAACTTTGCAATTCACTTTAGTTGGTATATTGTACAATCAAAAAGACAACTGTCCTTTTATCTACTATCAAAATGTAGTAAAATAGTTGGATGACTTTGATAACAAACCCTCAATATTGCTCTCACCAATTAACCGTTAATAATGTTTGTAGTAATTTGATTGTTTATAATTAAATTAGTCGTTCGCTTAATAAATTGAATTCGTTATTAGTTTACAAACAGCAAATGGTTTATTATTGGATTATATTTTATAAATTCCAATGTCAAATCTTTTTTAAAGTAGTGGCATCAATCTATTGAAATTAAAACAACATATTTCAGCTAAAATTCAAAATGTTCCTTTCACATTTTTGTGAACTTTTTCTACATCTATCCCAAGTATATTGGTGAACTCAATTTAAATCTGTGCTCTAACTCGATTTATTTCTAGCTTTCTTTCGTTTCTCTTTCATTCTTTCTGCCTTTCAATGTAATGAATCCTGGTGCGTCAATTTACATCTCGATTGATGAGTGATGATATTTCCACATCTTCTCTCTCACTATCAATAATAATTTGTAAGTATTTTTCTATATTTTAGCATTTTAAGAATTTACAATCAACAATAAACCGTTCTATCTCTCTCTATATATATTTGTCATTACAACATGTATGTTTACGGTAGGCAAATCAGTGAGCGGAAGGAAGGCAGTGAGGTGGGGTACGGGAGATATGCCTCAGTGATAAGGGCGTGACACAACACTGAAGTGTTGTACCCCCCCAAAATAAACTCGATTACCTATCACAGTTCCACGGTTCAAACAATATTTCGATCATAGTTTCTGATCGATGGTGGTGGTCCAGCAACATCCCAGTGATAGTATTTTTTTTAGTTTTGGATACTTAAAATGGTAAGTTGGAAAAAAAACGTATAAATCCACTATGCACATCTATCGCAATAATGGCACTAAACTGTAATTTAACAAGGAAATGAGTGAAATGTTCCTTTTGCATTTGATTATTGTGATTAAAAGCTGATTAGGAGTTTAACGTTGGAATATTTCCTCACGCACAATTGTCTATAAATAGCACCTTTACACAACTTTCACCAAATCCTTTGTACTGCAAGGTGATATAAAGAGAGTGTATTGCCTATTGTAGTATTGCGTACAATAATTCAATATAAATACTGATTTAAAATGGCATAACAAATAAATGTTGAAAATTGAATTGGTCGACTACAAGTATACTCATCATTCATTTCTGCAACGCAATCCCTCTTATATCTATTCCTATCTTCTATGAACATCATATCTCTCTTTCTTATGATCATCGCTTCAGGCACCAAAGTTAACTTAAAATGGAAATTGAATCCGAACATACACACACACACACACACACCGTTTTCGAGTATATCTGGTCCAGTAAAGCCCCATAAGCTCCTGGACTGTCCACAACATGAGACCAGCCAGCTTGCCAGACATTTATAATACCATACATGGATATATCTTTATATTACCAACATAGGTATATGTGTGGATGTGTGTGCGTACATCCATATATGTAGGATACATCTAGAAAGATAGATTGTACATCAACCCTCTCTAATGTTCTTTCAAGCTGACCAAATTTCAGCCGAAATTAAAGCAGGGCATTTCCACAGGACGAACTGGAAAAATGGACATAGCAAATTTGATTATTCACACCTTGTCAGACGGCATAAAAGACACATCTTTTACGAAATTTATAACGAATAAAGCGTATATAACAGATTTAGGGAAAAACTAATGAACTGATAAATATCGAATAAGACTTATGTCTTGTTTTCGGCATATTGAATATAATATCTGGTAATGTTGGTTTTGCTTATTGCGAAACATACACAACTTTATATTCTAGCATTAATTTCCTTTTCTGTAAACAAATCATTGTTTGTATTGTTTACACCAATGTTATTGTTAACATTAAATGCCACATTTCAGATTGGGTAGTGAAGGGGAAGAAAGCGTCTAGATAAAACTATTCATAAAACTTTATAAAACGTTCTATAAGGGGGGTAGGTATAGGACGAATAGTAAGCAAGTTATTCATAGTAATGGCGTGAAATTGGATTTTAAATAAATTGCCCTTGCTCTTATTTACATGTCGTTATTGCGTCATCTATTCTACCATCGTCTGCCCTATTGTACCATCTCTCCATCTTACATACTTTTCTACTCTCGTTTTCGTTTCATTATCCACCCTGTTTTCAATCAACTTCTTTTGTTTAACCCTCGCACCGTCGATTTATCAAAGTTTATTGTATAATATAATTACATTCAAGTATGATGCTATATGAGTGAAGAGGCAACAAACGGCAGCTAATTTGAATAAAACTTGAACGAATTAAGGAAATCCCCCAATTGCGTTATTAAAATATATATTCATTCTCATTAAATTGTAATATTAATAAAATAGCAGTTATTTAGCATCTTATAACTTTACATTTCATTCGCTCTTTTCTTGGTAAAGTCAGCTGACTTTCTATAGCTTCCATTTCGAAAAGCACATCGATATTAACGCACAAGTCGGTCATCCTCCGATTGATGATAGCATATCACAATTCATTTATTCCATAGGGGGATTCCTTATCCGGATCTCTTATATACTACCTATATATAAGATCCGTCTTTTCAATAGACGTTAATACTGTTCAAATGAAAGAGATCACATCCAGAGTGCCACCGTACTTCCGTCAAACTTGCCAACTTTAACGTCCAAATAAGACAGGAAGTGAACATCTAATTGAACCACAACCACAAGAGTCCTCATGGATTTCGCTTAGTTTTAGTAATAAACGTCGAAATATTAACGGCTCATTTAGCTTTACAAGTTTAATCAACCACTTTTAGATCTATTCAAACATGTACAAAATTTAAATTAAGAGTGAATGGATTGCAAAAGATGAAAGGATTGTTTCAATAACTATATGGTGGTTGGTTGGTTGACGACAATGCGTAATGAAGTGAAAATTGAAGAAAAACGGTAGAAACAGTAACACAACTACAATGACAAGAAGATAAATAAGCTAGTGTTGGGTGGTGTGTAGTAGCAACTAGGGATTGTAAATCGCGGAGCGGCGTTTGTTGTGGAAGCGATTACAATGTAATCTAAAGGCTCATTGTGTTGTCGTCGTGTTCGCGTGTTCTCCCTATCTAACAAACAGAACGTCACCGCCACAACTACAACCGCTAGTGCTCTATTGAATATACCACCATTAGGTGCGACGGCAGACACCCATCTGGGCAACTGACTCTATCGATAGATCACTACAATCCAAACAAATCTAATTAAAAACATTTGTTTTTTTCATAAATTTAACTACCAACAAGTGTAATTATTACACAAGATCAAGGTTAATCGACATCATATTTTGAATAACTAAAATTAGTGTTGGTTCTCTTCCATTACCTCTGAAAATTTAATTTTTCGTTATTATTAAAAAAAATCTGCATGTGTATTGCTTGAAATTAAAAACAATCCGGAAGTAAAGTCATTACACATATGGCAACAACAATGGGAATTGATGAATAGAATCGGTGTCGTGCCCATAAGAGCAAGGCTAATATCACTGCTGTCGACCAATCGTTACATATATTTGAATGGAATTAGTTATGAAAACTAAACAAAGCAAAAAGATATATAATAACTAGAGTAATCTGTGTAAAGGTTGTCCAATTAATTCGTTATATAAAGGTCGCATCTAATGTCCAACGACTGTTTCAAAACTGTTTGACAACGACTATCACAATCACCACCACCACAACAACCACCTAAACCCTAACCGAGGTACAATTTAATCGAGTGAATGCCTCCAAAACACAACTTTGTTTCGGCTCGTTTAAAATCTACATTAATACTGTTCATAATAGACCGACAAGATAGTTCATCTATAAAATCACATCAGACGATTATCGGCCACAAAGAGGTATCGCCGTAATACAGCATATATGCTGTGTGATCTGCGAGGCGTTGTTGATCGACGAACGGAAGCAAGGGTTTCATGTTCCGATACAGCAACCGGCTGGAAAATTACAGCTAAACAGACGTTACCAACTGTATATTTCTAATATAGATGGTATATAGAGGGAAGATCGGTCTCTATTCGTCACCCTTCCAGCTATATAAATCTCATCGCCCATCATCCGATGTTTATGTCTTATTTAATCGAACACAACAATTTCATCCAATATCAGTTGAACCTTTTCATGAGAAATTATCAACAATGAACGGAAGCAATTACTAAGAAAGACGACATCTTATATATTGTGTTGTAGGTGTTGTTTTATTCTTTCAAACTAAAATTTACAGTCTTTGCAATTTCTAAACGGAACATTTTTAAAACAAGCATCATCCAATAAATAAACTCAGACTTGGTATTTAGATGTTTACTTGAGAGAAACAAGCAAGACGGGGCTATCAGACGAATTGATTGCACCACCTCTCCAGCTTCATTTCATACCGATTATATAAAATTTTATTAATCCCCTGTGAGATTAACGTGATAAAATCTACTGAGTTAAATTTAAATTTAACGAAAATTCAATCAAAATAGCATAACAGTAGAATAAAAAAGATCAACAATTCTTTTTACGATTTTTACCTTTAGAATTGAGACTTACATTTTGGATGCTTCAATATTCCTAACAATAATATAAATTTGATATCGTGTTTGGGGAATGCACCCCAATTTAATAATAGTACAAATGGATATTGAGAACTCATACTATAGCAATTCTAGTAGCGTAACAGGTCGATTCGCTCCACTAAAATGGCCCATGACTGTCAATTTTTATGTTCAAGATTGAGCATTAGACCATTTTCAATTATTGCAACTATTGTTCGAAAAATCGTTGATTGCACACATTTACTAAAATATTGTTAGTTGAATTAATTCCATCTAGCACTTGAACATTTTGTATATGGAAGCTATCTAACAATACTTTAGACGCTTTCTAAAATGGATAGGGTTAGTGTGGGCAATCAGTGCTCTATTTGTATGTATAGCATACCGCAACGCGTCATTACCCTTCGTCGGTGTGCAATTGCGACCATCCACGTATGGTACGTGATACACACGTCCTAATTAACTTACCTGAGCCAGGTTTTGAACAAGATTTCGTATTAAATCGACATTGAAATGAATTTACTATTACTAACTACAGTCGGATTAAATGTATCACAAAATCTAATTTATTTTGAGAAGTATAAAGCAGTTTTGCTATCATATCTATTTCGGTTTTTTGGTTAAAAATTGCAGAAACAAACATTACAATTGCAACATTCCTAGAATATTCCCAAAAACAATGTAACACAATTTTTATTTGCATGTTATAAAAGCACACATAAAAGGATAGAAGTGGTAAAACTCTAATAATATCTTTTTACAGTTTGAAATCGATGTTTACGTCTAACAGACGGTTCGAAAATGTTGAAAATTAGTATACAGTTACCGAACTATACCCGACCCAACTAATCTTGAGACCTGTTGAAACGTCCGTACATCTTAAAGTAGCAGAGCCTGTAAATTTCTCGCTTCTTCATTAGCGATCCTGACCCTGCATAAATTCATCACAAATCGAATAGAAGAAGATGAACTATAGAATTACAGGTATGTTGCTGGTTTGAAACTCTATACGACCTCCTTAGACACAGCACCATGATGTGCGGTGACCTGATATAAGATTTGATGCAGATCGCATCAGAATGATAAATGATATCTGTCCAGAGCATATCTAAAGCAAGAGATTTGTATAAGCGATTCCGAACTAATGAGCGGCCGCCTGTCGAGCCTTACCACACCACAACGGGATGAAGTGTGAAAGTACGCGAATGTCTCCCTAATGGTCTTACAAACCAAACAGACTCATCGCTAACCGAGTAATTTTTGACGTCTTTGTGTCACAATAAAAGCTTTAAGATTTACAGTTAAACATAAATATTTAGGGCCAATCGATGGAATGATTTAGTAGAGGTAGTGGTGGTGGCCAAAGACACACCGGGTAGACACCCGTATTTATTATGTCGAATGTGGACATTTAATTCACGGGGTGGGGAACAACAGCCTATCTAAAACTTACAGGACGCGCACCTGAGGGCTAACGGACAGGCGCTGGTACGAAGACCTGCTACACATCCTTGACGCTGGGTAGCCTACAGGATCAGTTCCGTTGGTGGCGTCGCGACGAACGCTACTATCAACACCAACAACAAACAAACAATAGTGACTGACGCACACGACAATTTGTCACGACTTTCTTAACTACAACAACTTAAGGGTAAGAAATATTCTAAACTTTAATATTAATCCAATTTAAATCATTCAGAGATTCGTTCTAAAAAAAAAGAAATTGAGTTTTCATTGAGTTGTGGTAGTTTATTTTGAAATCGTAAAAATCTTTTCAAAGTTACGGCTCGTGAATTCTCCTCATTCATCGTGCATTGAAAGATCGGTATGTTGGCAGATCCTATCGAACCATCTCGTCATCGTTCTTTGATATCATCATCTCGCAGATGGAATTTTTTTTATTGCATGTTTGATTATTAAACGAATTTATCGTTCTCAGTGAAAATTTGATAAGAATTTGAAATCTTTAATATTTATTTTTGCTTTCTATTCTTTACAATTCACAAGACAATTGGATAATTGTGGAATATTTCAAAAGATAATTCACTCCAGTTCCGGTTACTGTTCGATAAACGCTATTATCGTACATAAAAATTTAGGTTGGAAACAATTAATCTCATGGTAGAAAATATAATTTACATTATAGCAGTATAAAGCTTTTAAATTTACATTTTGAGAGGAAACTGTGTTAAAATCGTAACTGTTTACGTTGGACCTATGGGCCAGTACTTAAGGGAGCCTATTCTCGGTGCTTTTATCCTAATAAACACCCATCTAAAAATTTTCATTTTCAGCTTAATAAATTCGAATTTTGATTAAAAATCTCCAATAGTTGTGTCCTGTATTGTATAGCGTTTAAATCGAAAATTCAACACGTAAATACTCTACTCAATTAACTCAAAATCAAATTTATTTCTTGTTATCGTGCTCTGTAATTACACGAGAAACGACCTGTTATTGCATTTTCAAATAAATCCGAAATGAAAGGTAAACTTCTTAAAAAGTTGAAGAATAATTTTTGTCTATATTTATAACTCACAGTCTCAGTTTTACACAAATTTGTTTTGCTTGACAAGTTTTTAATGTTTCTCTATACAGTGGCAAACTCTTTATTCGTTTTATTATTTCAAATACATACACTAGCCAGTTTTGTAAATTTCCAACAATTTAAAGTGGATTTTAATTGATAAATCTGTAAGATTAGTTTGATCATAAATTCATTCTGTTTTATTCAACGTTCGGTGAGTTTGCATGAAACTCGACAATTATAGTGGTTTAGATTAATTGAAGTATACGAGCTATTTAGTGATTGTTGTTCAAAAATAGTGTTTCGATTGTTATAAGTGCATAACACTAGATCAATGCTGATAAATGCTTTTTAAATCCCCATCTCTAACGAACCGAATTTTAATTAACACTGTGTTATAAACTGTTTCATCTAACAACTTCCGGCAGTATTATCACTAATGTAATATCTAAAATAAAGAGTAATGCAAGATCTACGAAAGATGATACGTGTTCGTTTAACATTATTGCAATCTCCCAACAACAATAAATCGTCTCTAACGATATTTGAGAATATAATTAAAAACTGAATTAACCAAAATCTGGATTTAGGGTATTTCTCATGGAAAATCTTCATGTGCGGTTGGTGAGTATTCCAGGTTGCGCCCTCAGGAGGATTTAAGACCTGGAAGTAATTATAAATAAATGCCAAAGGGGTTAGGTGTGAGTGGTAGGTGGGCTAGTGGTTTGGTTTGGCTACGGCGACGCAGTCAGATATCTGATTACCAAGATGCGGACGACTGCTTAAGCGTCGTCGCTTTTAAATCTAGTTACATGACGCCGCACTGGGTCTGTAATTAACAAATTATTACAGATTATGGGTTTAGTCCTTGTTTGCCAAATGTTCATCTACAAGACGATCAATAATAAACAGAAAACACATGGAAACGTATATATAAAGAATAATATGAGAACGAAAATATTCAAACCACATTCCAAGGTAACGTCTCCATTTATGTAATCCGTTTATGATTTTTTCGAATGTAATAAATCAGTAGAAGCTCTTCCTCTATTTGTTAAATAAGTGAATTTCGTCTGTTCAGCTTGAAATTCTCTTTAACATATAGAGAAGTGGATCATTTGTAGCGTCATAGACGACTTTCCAATTATTTAAAATTTGAAAAAAAATTCAACAAATTCACTCTATCATTTCATTCAAGTTTACTTTAGAACAAAGCAAGTTAAGCGATAATATTGTGTATGTGTATACGGTACACATGACAAAGCTCTGAAAGCTATCGCACGTCCGCCGTTTTGTAGAAATGCCAACATCACCACCACCACCAACTTACATTATCTCTAACTGTAAAATATCTTCACCATTCATTGATTGTTGTAAATAACATAACACATTAAACTGATCAACGTAGATTTGTAGATCCATAATCATAGATAAGCGGTTACAAACATTCCTAGACTTGAAAGCAATTAGCTCATAGCACTTCAAAGGCAAACCATCATTGATCCGATAGACAGAACTATTACACAATCACAAAGACAAAACTCAATTGTAATATGAGTTTAGTGATGGTATTAAACGTTTCAAACTAATTGTAACTGATTTAGATGCAATTATCTTTGAATACCACAACCGTTTCTCTATATTTTATAAAACAAGACTAAAGAAAGAGTAATAAATGTAGGTTTGGAGTTTTCCAAAAAAACAACTTGGCATATTTTATAATTTTGAAAAGAGTATAGTCTTGTACTGTGTCTAGGGAATTGAAACATATTACACATTCTACTATAGAAAGATATGTTAATACAATTTTGATGACCTATCCCATAAGTTTCGGGTTTCGAGGCATCGTAACCGATTTCCAACTGGTTCGTTGTCGACGAAACCTGCAGAGTATGGGACACATACCTCAAACATATCAACTAGTAGACTAGTTTTTATATTTAATTACAGATTTGTATTACTACAGCATATCGTAATGATTTGAAATCATAAAACAAAGAAGATTTAGGTTGAGTTTTTCAGGATACGCGTACCTTTCAGCATGACGTGTTCATTTTAGATTTCTGATTCGGTGAATTTTCAAAGAATCATTTGCTGTTATTCCACCCTCATCAGCAAATTGTAAACTTTGTTGGAAAGTTTGGTAAAGAAAGCAATGAACGACAACATAAAATATAAGAGAGGTACATTGTTATTATTCGATGAAAAATTTCAGATAAAAGTGAATTAGTTTCGAACAATATTCAACAGTTGATAATTTTGTATTGACAAAATTAATTAAGCTCTATGGTAATTCTATTCACATGATGTTATTTGTTGTAATTATAAGCAAATCGAGAATAACTTTAATAAATTTAGAATTAGTACATAAAATCGAACTTTTAATGAAAGCAATTACGCGTATACGTATTCAATTTTACAACAGGTTGTGGATTAAACAAATGGTATTTTATTTGGAAATGCATCACATGACATATAAACTAATTAATCCTTTAACATATATTCGTATCGTCCAATGAAGATCAGATTATTCGATGCAAATAACCTCGTCAGGCACCATTAGAAGATAATTGGAATCAAAACAGGTGGCAAAAAAAAACAAATCCAATTTATTTCAGACAATTCATTCAAATATCAATTAATTAGCAAATTCACAGTCTATTTCTCGTTGCGTCGATGACAAATGCAGATGGTAGAGGTCGGTTATACAACCACAAAACGTCCACAACCAGTGGCTAGCTTATCACGACACATACATCACCCTAATTATTGTGGTTCATTCCAATGGGATCATCAAAGATTTGTTTAAATCATTGGAATTATAACAAAAAAAATTCATAATTAACCTTTCGATCAATTGAACGGATTGTTTCATATACCAAACAGTGTAAGCTTACAATTTGATAATAACCCGCAAGGCCATTTGATTTAATCCATAAACCGGCTGAATTCAATCGATCATAATAATAATTTCCATAATAATAACTGATAAAATAATCTTGGAAATCCTTTGATCTTAAAGACTACGTACGGTAGTGAAAATTAAAGGAGTCAATCTGAGGCGCCAAAGATGTTGTTGGTGTCTGTAGCGGTGGTGGCGGTGGTATAACTCAGCTTCAACTAGGGTGTCAGGGGATTTGTAACGGGACTGTACTGCCGGATATGAGCTTCCGTTATGAACAATTTACTATGAAATTGAATGATCGAACACCAGACCAGAATCTAACGGTTTTCAGAATTTCGCAAAATTCGATTTCAACAAACTCAATATTTCAGTGACTGTATGTGTGTTTGTTTTTTTTTTTGTGTGTGAATGATAGTGGAAATCTCCAACTATTAGAAAATGAAATAAAATCAAACTATTTTGTAAATATATAAAGATGAATATTGAAGAAACCAATAATTTGATCATATGACCACACTTCAAGGATAAACACGTCTTGCTAATTTACTTATTTAAACAATCACCAGTTAGTGTTGATAAATTTTTGAATTTATAATTTGAAAAACTACGCATTGTTAAAGATTGTCGCCTTAGTCGCTTACAATTCCAATTTTACTGCAAACATTGCAAACTAACTTTCAGATTATGCACAACTTTTTGTTATCTCACTAGTAGGTGCATGTTTTCTTTTTTTTTTAATTTATATCCGACAATAATTTCCAAAGGTAGTCGAGACAGTTACTTTAAAGTTTTTAAAATATAAAAAGATTACGATACACAAGAGTCGACCAACTCTAATTGAATATTCAAATGGATCCTGTTGTTGAAGAAAACAGGTAAGTCCAAACATAAATCGTTACTACAAAATAAACAACAAAACTCAACAATATTTCAGTGTAAAATCAGATAAAAATCCAACAACAACAACAAAAGAAACAAATAACAATTTATTAAGTGTTGATAATATAGATCATAACCAACATGGATCTTTACCATCATCAAGACGACCGTCTGCTATATTAGCAGCATTAAGACGGCCATCACAAGCGATAGCATTATCCGCTGCTCATGCTATTATGAATCAAAGACGCCACCTTTTCAGGTGATTTATAAATGGATCAATAATTGCACAAATTATAAAACATAAATTTTAGTTTATTTAATGGGAATAGTGATCGTTCAATTTCTACTAAAGACGATAGCGAACATAAAGAGAAAATTGTAAAATACAATCGAACATTAGGCGAGTAAGTTGTTTCTTTTTAATAGAAATTCTAAAAAAATAACAAAATTGATATAATTAGTGATGCTTTAACAACGATTCTATCGGCATTATATGCGAAATTATTGGTAGTCCTGGGGATAGCCTTCCCAATGACTGAAGTTATATCGAAAGACGTTCAAACGGTGTTCTATCAAGGTTTCTATCTTTATTTGTATTTAGGCAGTATTTTGTTTGTTTGTTATATGCATGCTACTGATATTCATGAGAAAACGATCAAATCTGCCGTAAATACTCAACGTAAGTCCGAATTTTCGTGAAAATTGCCGAATTTTATCCTATTTCTTCTTACAGAGAACAACGAACTTGTAATTCATCGTAAATTAGATCGGGTTAAATATGGTAGCTTTTATCTACGTTTAGGCGCTATTGGTGAGTAGTTCTTAACAAGAGGAGTCTTAACGATAGGGCGACCAAGTCAAAATAGACGAAGTAGAATCAATATCATTCATATGAAGATTATCATTGTTATTGTTATTGTTGTTGTTGTTCCAGCATTTGGTATAGGTAGTATGGTTTATTCCGGTTTAGAATTTTGTCGTTATTTCGAATTAAAGAACAAACCAGCTTGCTATTCAAATATCCTTCAGGCGATCACACCCGCCACTAGAATGGTTCTAACTCTTGTCCAAGTTCGATTTATTTTCCTTAATACTCAAGTAGAATCTTAACTATTCTTTTTTCTTGATAAATTCCATATTAAAAAGATTGTTTGTAGTATGGCGATATGTCAGGACATAAGGTAATTGCTCAATTCGGATTGATGCATATGATAGCGACAGATTTATGTGGATGG
The DNA here is from genome assembly GCA_037414755.1 of Lydus trimaculatus. Classification (NCBI taxonomy): domain Eukaryota; kingdom Metazoa; phylum Arthropoda; class Insecta; order Coleoptera; family Meloidae; genus Lydus; species Lydus trimaculatus. The sequence goes on along the minus strand of JAZBGY010000134.1, from coordinate 47,311 downwards.
CTTAATGTGCTTGTTGAAGAGACCAAACATGAAATAATCCATTTTGCTCGTAAAAATCACAATAAATTTGATTATCTAGTAGGGTTATTTAATGATTTTTTTGTGTTATTTTATAGAAGATAGCCGTAATTCAACTAATTCATCGATTAATCAGAATTATTGTCAGGGACAAGTAATGGACCAACTAATGTCGAATGCAAGTCCTTTCCTATTTCCATGTAAAATCGAATACAGTCTAATTTGTGCTGTAATTTTATTTGAAATGTGGAAACAGGTCAAGGCTATTGAAATAAAAAACGATAACAATAACGAGAAATTATCAAATCATAAAGATGACAAAATTACCAACCATTATATATTCAGTATGTACAAACAAACACGCTTAGAATGCACATTAATAATCCCATTTAAAATTATGGATGAATTTTCAGATCCTTTCGGTGGTAGACCGGTCAATTCTAATCATCATTTTAGTGTGGATTGCTCGAATGCCCATCGTGGTCTGTTTGCTGGTATTGTTGTTATAGTTTTGACCATAATTTCTTTAATAATGTTCTTTGTGTTGGCTAACGAATCTGTTGGTAGTGAAATGGATAAATTAAAGCTCAAAAGGATGGCTGAATTCCAAGTGAATATCGTTGAAATAGTGCTTTATACAATAACAACAGTTGTTGTGATTGTGGCTATGATACAAATGCGCTCATTGAAATACGACCGGAAAATAAATGGTGAGCTCTCCCTATAGACATCCCTCGCTAAAATATAAATTTATACATATACGTTTTTATTTATTGGATATTAGCTGAAGGCCAAGCCGGTATAGGTCTTGATAACACCCTCTTAGTTGTCGCCCAAACAGGAACATTCATCTATTCCACATTTTCAATAATCGGCTGTTATTTTACAATAACCGAAAATGTTGGTGTTACTGGACTTTTAGCTGAAATCGTCTCATTTATACAAACATGTTTTCAAACAATGTTAGTATTAGATGGATGGTGGAGACGTTGTTATAACATGGAACAAATCCGTACGAAACCGGGACGACAATTGATTACATTTTTAATAATTGCTAATATGTCAATGTGGACAATCAATACATTAGAAAAGAATCGTGCAAGTTTCCGTACAACACATTTGAAATTTTATGGTGATTGGGCATGGACAATTATTACACATATTTCAATGCCATTAGCAATCTTTTATCGATTCCATTCAACAATTTGTTTATTTGAAATATGGAAAACTGCATACAAAATTAAAGTTGATTTTAAAAATCCGATTTTGTATCTATAATTCAATTGTTAAAACAAAATAACTTGTTTTATTAATAAATTTAACAAACGAAAAAATAAATACAATACCAAGAAATTCTTCTGTATATTTAAATATAAAATTAACATTATTGTTCCAACTTCCATAATTAGTTTTGTTGCAAATTTGCAGTAAATTTACTGCACAAATAACCTGCCTACAGAAAGACAGAGAGAAAAAACATAATAAACACATATATATTTTTATATGGGAACAATATGCATATTTGAAAAGTTTAATAGCAAATACACGAAAAACTCAATGTCAATATTTAGCAACAATGTAATCACACAAACAATCTCTATATTGGCAATTTTTTCCCTTTGATACGAACTGTATCGAAATTGCAAAATTACTGATAAATCATGGCAAAAACATATCGTAATACTAACAATAAGTTGGTTTTTAATACAAAAGAAATACAGTGTTTTTTTTAGAGAGAGAGAGAGACACGATAGCTCGAGTAACGTAAGTCACGTGGTATAAATAGTAGACAGATAAGATAGGGAACAACGTACTCTTCTACTATTGGTCTCAATTTCTCACACACTATGCGTCGCCCAATGATCTCTAAATGATAATTCCCGTTAAGCGTGTAGATCCCTTATCAAAGTCTACGTGGTGTTCAATAATCTGTAGCAGGGTGAAACAAATTCACTGTAAATCGACACCTTTGTTGCTCAATTCCATAAAAATGAGTACGATATTAGTAACGAATGTAACATGTCTCAAAGGATACATATAAACCAACTTAACGACAATAAAGTTCCCTGTAGTCAATGCAATGACGATGGACGATTTACACTTAAAAGGAACAGGAATAAGAGGCCTAAAATAAATAAAGAAATTATTAATTTTGTAGCTAATTCCATCTTCTTTCTTTCTTTTTATTAAAAAATGCAAGTCTTACAGCTTTGAATATCTGATGATAATAGAAGAGGTATTTAATTAAATGTAACAGAAGAGAATACAATAGGTCGGACTAGAAGTTATTCAAAAGATAATCGAAGATTGTCGATTATTCATGCATCAAATATAGATAAAAACTATCAAATGCTGATGAAAACAAAGCTAGATAAAAGGCATTCTATAAAGCTGAAATTTATGTACCGGTTTCGAGCTTATTTGCCTGAAAATTTATAGTGATACAGAACAAAATTAACTCATTAATTAACTTTTAGTTTGTTGTCATTTTCGAAAACGATCATGAATCAATTTTCTATTGTGATAACAAATAGATTTTCATGGAAATAATTGCAAGTTTTCTATAAAATCACTTGTTGGTTTTTGCATCATCTTAGGATTTTCTTATTTCCGGCTATCATAGCGTTTCGTTTTATGATAGACAAATATAACAACCCTTAGAAAATCGCTTTTATAAATAAGTCAAATAATGTTTGTTTTCTTGACATTTTTTGATTAAACAATATAAATGAAAATTAACAATTTTCAAACTATGTATAAATGTTGAATTGAAGCATATTTCTAATTTTACAATCACATTTTCATATACGTAAATCTAATTTAAATTATTGAAGCAATGAACACACCAACGATTCGAAAATTTCATCACATTAAGTGTTTGCTGTACCATTATAAGACAGTCTTTCTGTTCTAGTGTTTATATTATCTACTATGTTTATTTATAATGTATTTATGAAATTATAAGCAATGCATCTACTTTGATTAATTATGATTGAAAAGAGGTTTCCATTCAATACACATGGTCGCCTTTAAACATACGAAATTTCAATATTATCGTAAGAGAAACTGGAAGGTAATTTAGTGTTCATCTTTGACATAATTAACTACTTCACTGATTTCTCTGTTGTTGAGTTAAATATACCACATAGATACCTACAATATGTGTAATATTATATACTTATTGTTAGTAACAAACTAAAAACCGGGAATATAAGGAAATACCTAATATACATAATGTAATTATGTACGTAATGCAATATTAAATGGTAATGTAGACTTATTTGCTGTTTATTTATTAATTGAGATTTAAAATAACGTTATTATTAATTCTTTCCTTTGTCTATCTCTTTCTTTCTCATTCACCTGATTTCT
>JAZBGY010000134.1:0-43817 GCA_037414755.1 Lydus trimaculatus | reverse complement strand
GTATTTCACAATCGTTCCGGAATGTTTTAAAATTTTCCCTCTTTAATTTAAACTTTTTTGTTTTTTTTTTTTTTTTAATAATATTCCTATTTTAATTAATTGTTTTTATTTCTGGCTATTCTACCATATTAGGTTTTGTCAACGAGTCCAATCGTAAGAATCCTTAAATAATGGTTCTTTATGTTTGCGATTCACTCTTCCAGTTAAAATAGCGATGATTTCAGCTAATTCTATATAAATTTTAAGTAAATGGTTTCCCATTATTACAATGAGGAATTTAGTGAAGATTTCATCATAGGTTATTGCAAGTTGAGTATACGTAAGAGTTCTTTGTGAAAAATGAGCGCATGGTTCACAAACCATATAGAACATCGAAATCCCTTAGAAATTAATTAAAATTAATTTGTAATTAATAGATAGGATTTGTTAGATCTTCACCTCAAAAGCACGTTGCACACAACTTGATATAGAACGTCCCAAACTAGTGTACATGTACAGGCGGTTTCATTTAAAACTGCAGTGATTTTAGGTTTAAGATAAGATAACTACCAAATCTTAACTCGCATGGTCCCCATGAAAACTAAATCAAGTAACCGCTTGGTGAACGTCACCAGGCACAGCTACCGTATTTCCCTCAGGCAAACAGGTCCATCGGGCCCTTTCAGTATTGGGGAGGATTATCGGAGTCTTGACTATACAAACTATCTAACCTAAACGTAGATCACCCGTTGAGACGAACCATTACACCCCTTTCTACTTCATATAGAATCCAACCCAAAGACCTGCCTGGAGTCATTACTCCAAGAACAACCAGGTCCCATTAGTACCAGTTTTTATCATATATGGAACGTTCGGGAATATAGCACAAAAATCCCTACCAGTTGAGAACTGTAGCATTTGACATGAATAACCTGCACCTCCTTGTAGTTTAGTTCGTTACAGTGGATTCACTATACCCAGTTACACGTGGAGGCACTACAATGAGGACGTCTACGTCATGGTCGGTATGGCTTATATTACAGCCGGAGGTGCAATACTGATTGCAATGGACTATGACAGACAATTTACCGCTGCAGTTCCATTAATTGTGAACGAAAAAAACGATAATCAGCATTGAGAATATAATGTGTACGAATTTCTGAATAATAGAAGTCTCCTTTTGTGATAAACGACTTGTAATTTTTTAAAATTATACAATTGAGAACATCTCTAGAACTGAAAATTCGAAATAAGCAACCTGTGAGAATGTCTTTTTGTTTTCGAAATTTGTCATTAGCCTCAAAAAAAAAATCTAAAAATATGAGCAATTGTTGTTAATCACACTTGAGATTGAAATAAGATCGATCAACATTCGAATAAACAAACTAAATTTATTCAAATGCGAATAGATCCGCAATGTCAGCATCATACACATTTATTACAAATTGTTTTCTATAGTGCGTTTACTTGAAACATACATCTATGAGGTGGAGCCTATTCCAATCTCATTTCATTACTGCGCCTGCCTGCACATTTCTCATCCTACGGCTATTTTTACTACGACCGTCTCTTATCGTTTTCAGTTTATCTTTTTAAGACAAATGAAAAATTTTCAAAACAAGAAAGCTATTATCATAATCTACACTTTCAGGAGTTTCAGGTGGTTTGTTTTCAACGTGAACAACCAGCACGTGTTAGCTGTTATTTCTAAAAATTGCGTACAGTTAACGCGTTAACGCTAATGAAAGATTACAGCATGACGTAAATATCGACAGGGACTGAATTCACTGCACAAACCTTCTAACTGCATGTTGTTTCAGTATTCGTATTTATGCTGCGTAAGCTTTATAAAGACAAAAATTATTGATTTTTTATGTGTCTAGAGATTGTTGAATGTATAAGTACTGAAAATACGTTACACTAATAAGAACAAAGTGAATCATACACTTTATTGTCATTTTATTCATTGTAGATATTTTAATTATACTGAAATCCTCTACATCTACATTCCTAGTACAACGTACAACCAGCTAATTAGAATCACAATTTTAGTTGTTAACAAAAATATCCTATTGTTGTTTATAACGTTACTAAAAATAGAAAGAAGTATGTACTTATTGTTGAAAAACTTGTTAATTTAAAATAAATACTGTATTTTCATAAAATTGTATTGTCATTAGTTTAAATTATAATTGTGAAATACATTCCAATATTAAAATCAAACACAATTTACGAATAATTAAGCTAAAATTAGATAAAATTGTCGGTAAATATTTACTGTCAGTCTATTAATTAATACTAATTGTTATTATAAGCTGAATTTATAAAATTGTCACCTTTTTTGTGTTAGACTTACCCATCAATATTAGCCTTAAATGATGTACTTGCAATTTAAACAAAAAGGATTTTAAACGAAAATCAGTGTGGCGGTTGTTGGTGTAACTTTGATTGTTTCAATTGCAAATAATCCATTTCGACAGTTATCTTGAGTCAATTTATGGTAAATGCATTTCTTCAATAAATAATAAAGATCAGTATCAAAACGTATTTGTATCCAAATAAATCTAATAAGAGACTTGTATTTTTGCCGTATATAGAAATGGAATTTTACAAGTTTTAATTAACCATCTACATAGTTTTAGATTTTAGCAAACTCATTTTTTCCATCATTTATTACGAAACTTTTAATTTTAATCATACAGTTTTACTCTTTTAACAATATCGTAGAATAAATCAAAGTTTTTAAACAAAGCAACTATCTAATTATAATTTTTTTTATCTTAAATTTTAAATTCCCCAATTACCATCAGTTATCGTCTTTTCGCTATATATTGGAAGCTTTATTGGTCAAGTGTAGCTTATTTGTAATATTCATCGATCATTTTTCCCAAATAATACATTCGACCAGCAAAGTTGATTTCAATAATGACGATAATCGAGAAATAAACAAAATTTGTCTTACTGTTATCATCATCATCATTGTTATTATTTTTCTACTCGGGGATTTTAAATGAACTTGTATGTATCTTGTTTTTTTTTTTTAAATTTCATGTTTACATCTCTCGAAAAGATCACGTTTAGAAACATCAAAATAATGAGCTGATTGTAAATTTTAATAATTTCAAACTATTTTTTCTTCTGTAAATTGATGGACGTTTTTATTTTCGGGTGTTAGACATTTTTAATTGGGGGCAAAGAAGAATCTGTTGCTTCTTTTTTTACCACCTACACATTTTACAAGAGTTTACGTAATTTTCCCTTGTTTTTCTCATTAACAATACTTCCAATGATTCTATATTATAGACAAAATAAATAAAGCTAAAGTATTGTTCTAGAAATAAGCACAAGCAGTAAGTGATTTGATTTGGAAATAAATAAAAAATCGTCACCGTTCTAGGTCTACCTGAAGATCTGACATGATGTACGAAAGCTATACAGTCAACTGAATTCGACTTGGCTTTAAAACGAACAGCACTAGAGTACAGGCCTCTGTAGTTAAAATAGGAGCGGTTTTTTGGAAGGTAAGTTGAGGATTTTATAGCTTTAAAAATGAATCTAAATAAATCAAAAAAGTTCCTTTTATATGCGTTATTAAGAAGAAACAAGTCTACAGTTTCTTTTTTTCCCCAATTTAGTTTGAGAAACTTTTAGTTCAATTCGTACAAAACAGCAAAAGGGATAATAATGTTTTTTCAGGATTCGTTGATCTTACTCTAGTTTACAGTTTGGTCAGTACTTTGAACTTTCTTTACAAAAGGATTGTGATAATATCCTTAAAGCGGTGAAACCACTCCTAAGGATAATATTCTCCCTTATGCAAATGCTGTTTATCTTTCCTTGCAGTAATATAAGTCCTTCGAAAACCAACAACAGTCACTACTAAGACTTGATAAAGTTAACCTTTTCTTATTATACCAAAAAAAAAAAGATAGCAGTTGATTTGCAACAAACTTATTTGAATTGGAGAAACTCGATATGTTATTTTCAAATTGGCAATAGAGATAATATCAGTTTTTTTTTTTGTTTTCATTCGTAAATTCACAATCTCTCAATTCAACAACAAATCGATTATATCGGTATACAGTTGTTTCAAACCAGTATTACGGATGGTAATCTGAAAGAATGCTTCCGGTGAAGATCAAATTGAAGACTTGTTACAAAACAAACAAACATTCATAGATTTGTATTTTTTTTAGAAGAGTTGCAAGACAAAATTAAAGTTGCAGAGAAGTAAGGAATACTTTGTCTGTTGTTGTTGCTTCGTGAATTGTTCATCTTCAGACAAGCATACAGGCAATTCATATGAAATACAAGAGAAACAAAGTGGTTATGTTATCTACAATAGGAGACAAAGTCAGTTTTCAATCGATTACATTCAAACACACACTGTTCTATATTCTAGTTTTGACTATAATTATGTTTTTCGAATTGATAGTTTACTACAAATTAAACTGTAAAGGAACTATAGTCGATTTGTTTATAAACAGGTAAACGTCTAAGAGACGGCACTTCAACGTTTCCGTAGTCTACATCGCCAATTTGGCATTAGCACCTCGTATATTGCTTTGTAGCCCAGTAGAATGTTTATATGTATCCGTGATTTGTATAATTGGTGAATTGGGGGAAATTTCAGTTAATTTCGGATGCCTGCCGTTGACATTATAAAAGCTAATTGAGTAGTACATTCTTTCAGTTGCTAATACAGCATCATTGACAGTTAGTTAGATGAAAAATAACGAATCGATTCCATCCAAATCGAATTTTAATTTCAATGGTGTATCAATATCGATATTTGCTTCATTTCTATTCAAAATTTTGTTGTTTTACTACATAGATTTCCAACTAATTCTATAGATTTATAAAATTAGTGTTGTTGAAAATAATGGGCACTAATTCCCATCATAAAGTATATCTTAACTTTATACGAATATTTCATACAAATGTTTCGATTTTAGGAACAACAACAACGGCCAACTAAAAAAATAATAGCGTCTTTTTATCGTGTGAGATATAAAAACGAAAGCGTTGTAAATAAAATAAAAAAACAAAATCAAAATAAAATTTCCAAACAGATAATTTGAGCCATGAAAGAAGATGTCATGTACACAAACAAGCGTCAAGTACACGATGGATTGTCGTTGTTTTTTTTTTATAGAAATATTGCAAAACTTTACAAATAAACACTTTGACAACGTGCAGGATATTCCGGTTGTCAAAAGAGAACTCTATAATGATAGAATTTTTAACGTACTGTAAATAGAAATCAAATTTAACAACACATTACAAGTCAATATTGACATGAACATAGATTATGTGTTCTTTAATAATAATTACTAGAATAAGTGTTGTGGATAACTGAAGTTTACACTGAAATTGGTACAATGAAGTTGACCCACAGAATACAGTTTTAGGTAACGTTTTAACAACAAACACTGGATATACAAATAGAATCTTTATGAATAACTCAGTTTTAATCACCTTTCATTTTGGAATAGACAAGTCGGTTACTGTAATACAGTACAAAATAAAAAGTACAGTAGATCGAACTTGACTTGACTTGAACAGTCAGAGCAAAGGAGGAATAAGAAAGACTCGTACAGTTTAGCAAGTTGAACATAACTTCCACGAGGTACAGTTTTTCTTATTTACGCCGTAAAATGGGATAGATAAGAATATAGTACAAGTTAATCGCCGATAAGCCCATGACCTTGCGAGAACAGGAGTTATGGCTGCATTCATAGCTCAAGACCCACAGAAGGCGGGATATCTGTGCGTGGGAAAGGAACAAGAAGATGCTCCAATGGAGACAATGTCCAAGAATGCGAGAGGCAAGAAAGTTTATTGACTGTTTTCCTCAAAATGCTAAAAAGCTTCTCGACCTAAGTAGGAACGAACTAAAACTGGTAACCGTGCTCTTAACTGGGCACTGCATAGTGAGAGATGTAGATTCTGTGGATCGGAGAACGAAACCTCCGAACACATATTGTGCAAATGTGATGCCTTGGCTCACATAAGACTCACTCACTTAGGTACCTGATGAAATGGCAAAGAAGTCTCTCAGAGAGATAGTTAGCTGTGCTAAACAGATATGTTTCCTGGAATAGCAATAGATGGAAGGCTAAAAACAATAGATCAGCTATGGTCGCAGTTCAGGAAAGCTATAGTGGCCAAACGACGCCTATAATCTAATCCAGTGTTTCCCAACCGGTGTGCCGAGGCACACAAGTTTGCCGTGAGAGGATTGTAGGTGTTTATTTCGTAATTGGAAACAACTAAATATGGAATTCCAATGCCGCTGAAATCTTATTCATTTTAAAGTGTGCCGCTAACCCAAAAAGATTGGGAAACACTGATCTAATCTAATCACCGATAATAACCTCCAAACTAGCTTTTATTTACAGGAAATTGTAACAATACAGCTTTTCAAAAGCTGCAGACATTCTGTAGCATTTATATAAAAACGATCATATGTTTACGGATGAACAAACTAAGTAAAGAATCAGTAAGGAATCATCCACCATCGGGATTTGAACCCAGCTACCTCTACTTATTACCGGACAGGCGTGTTCCCAATTCTACTCCACTATATAGATCCGACTTTCATTGTAATTAAACGAGAGAAAAAGCAAACCATTGTATTTTGTGCTCGTTTAATTAAAAAATCTCCCATATTCAACTTACAGCAGTTGATATTGCAAATGGATTTCAAGAAATTCTCGTAATTCTAATAGATCATGCTTTATTTATTCATAAATGTCAACAGCACGATTTCTATTTACTTTGAACTATAAAGTTTTTCATTTCAACATTGAAAACAAGTAGAAATGAAAAATATTCGATCATCTATCGAAAATTCGGCACGTGTCGAATTGATTAAAATTAACGAAAATAAAAGACCTCAACACCAACAACAACAAATAATTGTTTTTGTTATAATCTGATTTATTATAAAATATTATAAATGCAAATATTTGAAGCTTGTATTTCTTTTAAGACTGTAAAGCTACTCACCAACTCTCAGTTGTGAAAAAAATGTGTAAAAAGCGGTTGTGTTCTTTTTTTTCTTGTAACAATTCCAATAACTGTACAGTTTTTATGATGGAAATTGAGTAAAATTGGAAAATTTAAAGAGGTTTGAATAAAACGTTCATCTGTTTATGAATTTTAATCCGCATTCTCGTTTAAAATAAATTGTAGTTTATCAAATATTAAATAACGAAATAGAATAGAATGAACTGTATGTTGAAAAAGTTTCAAATATGAATCATTGAAACTCAACAATTTTTGCAGGGGATTAATCTGATTGTGAGTGTATGTGTGTATACATAAATATTACAAGAATTTAACAAATAACATGAAAAACTCGTTATTAATTGATAATACTGTTAATCAATAATACAATCAGTTATTTAGGAATTTTGCAGTACAGAATTGCGTGAGGTAAAGAGCCACCACGGTCGGATCTACATAAAAATCCAAATTCCCAATTTAGAATTAATCATTATTTAACCCGAAATTAAGAATCAAAAGTGACAAACTCGAAACCAATCGAGAAATTTCCAAAGCCAATGTTTTGTAAATGTAGTTGTAGGGAAACAAAAGGATGCTGTTGGTGGTGGTGGCGGCGGCGGCGGCGGCGGCAGCAATAGCACTCAACTACAATAGCAGAGTTCGTAAAATAAAACTAAACTGAAGTGGACAGTGGACGATGGAAAGGCGTTGAATCTACACGGATGAACTACTACTACTATAGTGTAAAACAGTTGACGACTACATACATTGGAAGGCCATTATAGAACGCAATCATGGTATAGGGAAGAAACCACCCGTGCTAAAAAGACTAAACCCGAAATCTCATTCGATTTTCGCTTGTCACTCTTCACACTGTATTTATGTTTGTTGCCTGTTCACTTCTTTCGACAATTACGTTGTAATGTTCGGCTTTTAGTTTCTGGTAAATTTTCGGAAAAAGCCCACACTTCTTGTCTCAATCAATATTCGATTATAATTTTGTTTCATAAAAACATAAAAATCAGATTTTCTTATCATAGTCGTAGTATCTAGTAGTTGTAACGCAATTTTTAAATTGAATTGGTTATAGTTGTATCTTGTGCATCAAAGGCAATATAAAATCAACGGATAAGGAATAGACTTTAGTTTGGATAAAAGCAGGAATAAATTGACGAATTTCGTTCTCAATGCTCCAGGTAAGCAAATAATAAAAATTTGATTTCGCAATCTGTACACCTGGATGATATATTCAAAAATTGCACATATTTCTTCTACATTGATTAATGTAGATATATATATATAATTTAAACATATTGCTCTCCGATAATAATATTTATCAATATCGAACGTATTACAAGTGAAATTAGAGAAAATTGAGACGTTTCTGTGATTATACTGGAATTGCGCTGATCCTACAGGTTTAGTGATAATCCGATTTTGAGCCCGTGTATGTTGGATGGATGACGACGACTACCCTCAAAAATCAACCAACCACCCTTGAGAATCATATAGACAGTTAACACGTCCAACAAAAAGATAGATTGAATACTAAATATAACATAAAGAAAAAGGATAGACAATTGACGGAAACATGGAATAAAATCACCCTTGTTACCTGGACGCGCAACGACCTTATTTCCGGCACTTGCACAATCGGAAGTGAAGACTACATTTAGTGATTTCAAAAGCTCGACATTGGTTGAATAGTATTCGGATGCTGATTTTTTTGTATCTATTTTTTTTATTACAACCCTCAACCTGATGGAATATTTCGAATTAAAGATTTTTATAAAAAAAAAAAAACTATATAATTAGTTACAACGTAATTTAGATGAATTATTATGAAAATACCGGCACGTAATATTCATACAAAGTCGTAGAAAATTAGGGAAGTAGTTTGTTGGAAAAATATGGCGTTATATTTGTAAATACGGGGAGTTTTTCTACGACAGGTCTCAGGTGACATAAGTTCTTATAACACAGATTTATTGGCGAGATGTGAGAGAACAGCCGACACAAGTCGGCCGATAGTTTCGTTAATTCAGATACATACCACCTGAAAGAAGAAATCAAAGTCAACAGCAATAATCGATACAGAGAGCTTTTCTTGGTTGAAATCAAACAACGAATGTAACTTTCGCAATCATTTAATACTGATTTTTTTTCCACTTGAATTACATAAATATATCGATTTTTTTTTATTCTTAAAAATAAATTGATCTAAAATTATCTAACAACAACATCCTTGTTATACTCTACAAAAAATCAACATTCTTGTTTAATGATAATCACAAATATTACAAAAAAATAAATAGGTTTTAAGGCATTCGTTTAGAATTAAATGGATTGAAATTAAAATAGAGAGAAACAGAGAGAATTAAAAAGTTGGACCAAAAGTTAGCACCTTAATTGAAGAACAAAAAAAAATTGAGTAGTCACAGTCATGGACACATATTTACACAACAAATCAAAATCAATTTATATAAAAAACATAAACATTGTGCTATCGATTTATATTTGGCAAGTTGAACGTAAAAGTAATAAGGAACATAGATTATAAATTGTACAATAAAAAAACAAAACAATAAATAAATGGTAACTGTCAACTCTAATTGCTACATTTTTCTAATAAGTAATAAGTACCTTGATAAAAATAAATGGCACAAAATTAATTAATTAATCAAGAATTGGTCCCTTAATATAAATACGCATCACAGCCAGTAAAATGCAAGTTGTAAACACACTTTATTGATAAAAAAAATTAATTTTTAAAGAAAAGGGGATAGATTAAGGTCACTTTGTAACTCGCTTCATCCCACTGCTGTTAAAGCGTTATTCTTAGGCCTGTTATCGGTTCTGTAATCACCAAAAAAAGAATGCATCAATTTAAATAATAATACAAATTCAACAAACAAATAGTTATGTAAATAAATGAAAATAACTACTTACGCAACAACATCTATTAAAAGCTTACAAATTACAATGAAATTATAAGAAAATAAAGCGAAACAATTTAAAAGCGAAAAAAAAATTTGTTTTATTAAAGAAGAGATAAAAGCGAGCTAAAAAAAACAGAAATTAAAGCAATTATTCATTAATAAGAAATGGAAAATTGAATTTTAAAGAGATTTCCCCCAGAAAGAACAGTTTACACACACTCTACCTGTATATAGAAGATGTAGATGTAGACCTTGACCAAGATACAAGAAATCCCTCACCTCTTCTAGATGTTTTACGATGTGATATAATTGCTCTGGTGACATCATCTGGCATCAATAGTGTCTTTACTACACGAAACACGTATCTATAAATAAATTAATAATTAAGATTGTTTCATTTCATCATCGAAATGTTAACAATTACCTAGGTAATAGAGCTATGATACAAGATAACAAAGTGACCAACCAATATGTAGGTCGCATTATAGCTTTTTGTATAATCCAATATGTACTTGGTAAACCAAAACAACTCACACATAATGAATTATATAGTAATGAATATAAATAAAATGCACATATTGATATTAAAATTGATGCTACATGAATTATTGTCTGGAAAATTTCAATTAGAAATTAATTAATAAATTTACAATCAGCATGTCCCTGGATTCGGTTGTTACTATTTAAGTACTTATTATTCCGCTTTTTTTCTAATGATTATATAACACGAATAAACAGGCCCTGATAAGGCAAAATACAAATTACCTCTAGTTCAAGCATTGATTTCAAGTTGACAAGGCTACTTCGTATAACTGTCTGAGCTCAAATCAATAAACGATACCAAACAATAAATACTGAAATGCCCAAATCCAGTTGCAATTGGATTCTTTTGAATTCGCACAGCAGAAGTGTCATAAATTACTTCAGGCAATTAAAATATGGAACTATGGAATAGTTTTAGTGCAGCGACCCTGTAATGCCTCTAACCCTTTCAAAAAAAATGTTTCTTCTTCACAGAGCTTCTAATTACTTCTTCATTGCACAACAATTTCCGTCGTTTTAGACTTTTCCTCAATTCAGTAAAGACACAATAGTTTGAAAGGGCTAGACCTAAGGAATAGTGCAGGTGTTCCCGTCATTCGGACCCTAGATCCCCCATTAAATTCATGACGATATGCGATTTGTGTGGTGCAACACACCTTTCGCTGACATGTCACGTCTTTTTTTAAGTCGACATGCTTTGTTCAAAATTTTATTGTGCAGGAATGCTTCAACTTCTGGAAGTGAAATTTCACAAGCCTAGACTAACTAGATATCCAAACCCCTTGGTGCTTACACCGTTCTTCGTCGTTTCTTCTATAGAGTTCTAGCATTGAAAACAAGATCCTACAGTAGAAGACTAATTTAAACTAAATTTTAGGAGAAACATGAAATAAAAATGCCGTATAATGTGAAATATAAAAGAAAAACTGTATCGAATCCAGGGATTGATTGTATTTATAAAAATAGAAACATACCCATGATTTAATTTCAATAGCACAATGTAATAACATAACAAACATACAAGCCGTTGTTGCTGTTGTACCAAATTCAAAAATATCAATATCAGAATCATAATATGCACCTTGACAAATAAAAAATATACAAAGACTTTGATAAATACTATCAGCTATTGTTAACCAAAATGAATATGAACGATAGACTTTACCCAAACGACCTTGTCGATATAAATATGGTCGTTCTCTTAATAAATCTTCTGGTGCATCTTGATCATAAACACCTGCATTATTTATAAAACAAATTAGGTAATTTTAAATAAATTTTTAAATAAATTTACCAATAGCTATTGGTGGTAATGAAGTGAATAATAAATTATATAACATCAGATACATTTGATCGATCATAACAGCACCAGAGAAGCCGCAAAAAAATTGATACCAAAATATCAGGAATACAAAAGCCTAAAATATTCAAATTTTAATTTATTTGTTATATGTTGCAGAAGAAAGACCAACCGCATTTTTATAGAAAAAATATAAAACCATTCTGGCTAAACGATCATAACACCAATGTCCATGTACTAATAATAAACGTTCTAAATATTTAAAACGTGATAATGCAAAATCAGCCGCCATAACAGCTTGCATACCCTCTTGTCCTGATATACCAATACCAATATCGGCTGTTTGTATCATTGATACATCATTAGCACCATCACCAATTGCTAATGTTCTCATTTTTAATTCTTCTTTAACAATACGTACAATATAGGCTTTTTGTAATGGTGTTGCACGACAACATAAAACCGAACTACAATATGTTGTTAATTTTAAAAATGGTTTTGTTAAATTCGATCGTCTATCTAATATAAATGTTAATGTTTTCCCATCGATTACTAATGCTTTTGTACGATTTTTAATTAAATTTGAACGACTCGAACTCGGTTGTATTGTTGTTGTTTCTTTTTCAATTTCATTTAAATAAAATAATATTGTTGTTTCAGCTGTTTCTTTAGTACGTGTCATCAATTTTAATAATTCCATATGTGGTGAGAATAATTTCGATGAATATGCAATATTAATGGCTGTTTCTGGTTTATCACCAGTTAATACCCATACAACTATACCGGCCGACATTAACGAAAATAATGTTTCTGGTACACCGTCTTGTAGACGATCTTCAATACCTGTAGCACCTAATAATGTTAAATTACATTCAATTTTTGCATAATGTTCTTGTATACGTTTATCGTAATTATCTAATGTTAAATTAATTTCTTGTAAATTACGATACCATTCTGTATATTCATGTTGTGTTAATATACGTTTTGCCATTACTAAAACCCTTAAACCATCTTTTGAATAATTATTTAAATGTTGTTGGGTTTTATTAATTATTGTTTTTTGTTCTACATCATTATTATCGATATTTTTTAAATATGGAAATATTGATGTATCAGCACCTTTACAATATAAAATAATTTCATTTGTTAATGGATGTTGTATTATCACCGACATACGTTTCCTATTTGAATCAAATGGTAAAATATGTAAAATATCAAATGTTAAACGTGTCTCATTAAAAAATTCAACACAAACTGTTGTTGGTGTACGTTTCAATAATTTACAATTATAATTATAAGCTGCATCAACTAATGCTAATTCATCAGGTGATTCAGCTTCAAATATCGGTTTCAAATCATTCGGTGTTGATGTTTTTGTTTTATTATCATTATTATTATTATTATTATGATTATTATTATTATTATTATTATTATTGTTACGTCCTAATAAATTAATTGTTGGTATATTTAATAGTTTGGGTCGATGATTTTTCGGTGTTATTGTAACATTTTCAACTGTTGGTGAATTATCAACTGAATCAATTGGTGATAAACATGGCACTTGTATTGTTGTATTACGTTGGTGTGTTTGTAAAAAATGTTGATTTAATGGTGGTGGTGATGGTGTTACAGATCTAGATTCATCTAAACGACTATATTTATCATTATTATTATTATTATTATTGCATGATTGTCCATTATTGTTTTGTTGATAAACAACATTTGGTATTTTTTCTATAATACCACTAGCATTCATTAAATCATAATGTGGATGATTTGAACATACAACTGTATTACATACAGCTAATAATAATAAAAATTCTTGTATTTTTGCTGTATGATTTTGACGTGTTGTTGTGAAAATTTGTTCAGTAACACAACCAGTTTGATTTAAATCATTTATTAAACGTGGATTAACAACAACACTTAATGATGATGTTAATTTAATATTTTTATTATTTTCATCTTGTAATTTTGGATGATTATAATCAATACCAGCGATTGCACAATGTCGAAATATCATACGATTCTCTGTTAATGTACCAGTTTTATCAGAAAATATATATTGAATTTGACCTAATTCTTCAGTTATATTTAATGCTCGACATTCCATACGTTTATCTATCATTGGATCATAAAGGTCGACATTATTATGAATATGGTAAACTTGGATAATTTTACACAATTCCAATGTAACATACAAAGATAATGGAATCATTATCTAATAAAAAAAATGCAATTTATTAAACAAATAATATTTTATGTAAATATTTGTAAATTACTTGTAAAATAATAATATACGTCCAAAATGCTAGAAATGCTTCAGTATCCTCATTGAAACTAGTTTTAAATGGTGCATCATGTTTACTAAAAAAATCCACCCAAATTTTACAACCGATCGCACCAATCACACAAAGTATAATCAATATTAGAACACACCAAATTACATCTTGATTCATCTGACGTTCTAATGTAGATCGCTTATAACGTGGTCCACCATTATTCAGCATTGCTTTCGTTTCATGACCTGCAATTTTCAAATTATTATGTATAAACTTGAATCGAATAAAAAAAATATATATATAACTCACCAGCATATACAACAATACCTTCAACAAAATCGGTATTTTTAACTAAACATTCACGTAATAATAGATTATCAGTACCGACAGGTACACGTTCACCAGATGGATGAATTATGGCACCATGAAAACGATAAATTTTCGTTGTTGGAGCATCAACTTCAATTCGACTACGAAACTTTGATGGTTCAAATACATCTTGCTAAAAAATTTATAGAATAACAAATAAACATTACTTCTAAGATGGATAGAAGAAGAAAGAAAAGAACAACCTTTTCAATAAATCCTCGAGCAACTTGACGTTGTTTTAAATTTGTTTCACCATCTAAATGGCCTGTATCAATATAACAAAGTCCATTTGGATCACTTGAACGTAATAATAAAATATCAGCAGGTACAACTTCATTATTTGATAAATGAATTAAATCACCAACTCTTACTTCTTTCCATAATACTTTTTTGTAACGAGCCGCTTCACTGTAAAAAGACGAAAACATAAAAAATATTACAACAAAGAACATCGGGTTATTATTAAAATTTAATTAATTTATTATATTCAAATAATATATACATCGTTCCAAGATCTAAGTACATCAATTCTTTACTGTCTAATATTGTTAGTTTAGTTTCTATTGTACTTGTATTTTAGAATGACATTTATTGAAAAAATATGGAATACCGCAATAAAGGAAATATCGATTTCCCGTCAAAGGGTGGTGTATTATTATTATTATTATAATATGAACAAGAAAATTCATGGTCAAACAAATTACAAATCTAACACAATTTATACATTACAGATTGTTTAAATTGTTAATTCTAAATTGATAATAAATCTAACGGTATTATTTCGTTAACGTTATATCTGTATTTTTAATAAATAAATAATTACAAATTCAAGTTTTGTTTAATGAAACGTGTTCTTTTTACAAATTTAAAAGAAATACTGTTATTTTTTTTTGCAATAAGTTATTTTTATTTTATTTTACTTTTAACATTTCCTTAATGTTTATTTCAAATTGTGAGGTAAATCTTTAAAACTATGACGTCATATCTAGCACGCAATTGTTTAAATTTTCAATTAGAATTGGAACACAATCGTACCATATATACAGTAATCATATCAGAAATAGGCTGGTACGGAACAAACAAAACATCAACCTTTGTATTATGGCTTGCAAATAAGTTAAAGTGAGAAAGTGAGCAAAATAGGTGGTCAGAGGCAGTGGCGGATCTACACTTTTTGGGGGCATAAGCTAATAATGATTTTGGAGCCTCTGAGCTAAAGAAAATAACAAGCAATTGTATGAAACCTTTACAGTAGAAGCTCGTTTGACTGATTACTACGGAACCAAGCACTTGTCGGATTAGGGAAAAGATGAAAAGGTAGGCTAATACGGGCAGATATTTAGTCTTTAATTCATCCGACTACTCTTCTGTGTTGTAAAATCTCACGTTTTACCGAGTACTTTGTGGGGCCCCAGAACGATTCGGAGCCTGACGCTAATAGCGTCGTTAAAGTCATGGTAAATCCGCCCCTGGTCAACTTATTTGAAAGTCTTAAGATTGGTTAATGTCGCTTTTTTTCCTATAAGCCTATATCCGATATCATTACTGTATATATAGTAATATAGAGTGGAATGATTAAGGAAATTTGCATAAAATAAACGTGACTAACACGGATATTAATCTCTGTACATGTAGGTAGGTGTTTCACCCCAAAAACCTGATGTTCTACTTTTAGATCATTGTCCATGCAAAATTCAACCCCAAAAATTACTTTTACTAGTAACAAACAATCTTTTTATCTAATCCTTATAGCGTATTTATTTGATTCTAAAGTGTCGTTCATCCTCTTTTCCTAAATCTTGGCTTAAAATCGACCTTACCTTAAATCAGCTTTGTTTCCATCAACACAACGTATTTAAAAAAAAAATGAAAATTTACGTGTGTAACGGTGAAAAATTTAAGATAAAATCGACCAGAAATATGTAAAATGATTTGCATTTTATTGGTTTTTACGATGCAAATACGTTATTAGAATAAAAGTCAATTACCACAACACAGAAAAAAAATTAAATCTTATGATTTTCTGTAATGTAAAAGACCAAAACAGGACCATCGACCCATACACCTAGAGTGGTGCTCATGAAAGACTAAAAATAGAAGCGTACGAGAAATTCCAATTTGTTTCATAAAAGGGAAATACCCCAACTGTTGCACACAGAGTAGTGCAGTAGTGTTTTTCGATAATTATATTTTGGACATCGTAAAATATATTAACCGCGAAGGGAACGAACTCTCGGAATACAATGACTTTTACTATCAGTCAAAGCTTACGAATAGAGCAAAACTAATTTATTGGATTTTTGGGATCCTTTTGTTTGGAAATCTTGTATTTCTATCACCAGATCTGAACGTAAAACTGAAGAAAAACTACCTCCAATAAAAAATCTTTGGGAAAATTACAATAAAAACCTAAAAAATCATATATTCCGGAAGAAAACTTAACCATGGACGACAAACAGCTCATTCCTTTTCGTGACCATGTTTTATTCAAGCAAACCAGACAAATACGGAATGAAAATGTGTCGGATATGCGACAATGCTACTAGTTATCCACTGTATGGCATACCTTATTTAGGAAAAGAAGGTTTATCTAGGAGTATAAATTTCGCTCGAAACGTCGTAGAGAAGTCAAAAGAACCATACTTTCGATCTTGCTGTAGATCAACCTTATATTTCTTGTACATAAGATTCATTTTAATAAAAGAGAATTTAAGTACCTGGCAAAGTAGAATGCGTCTTATCTTCAAGGTATTAATTCGAGAATACAGAATCGAATATGAACCGGGCTGTAATCAAATAAATACGGTAATATTGAAATAAAAGGGCAAAGAAACGAAAGCCTAATATTTTAATTTTAAATCGAATATATAGGAAATTCTATAAATTTTCATCAATGTTGAGATACAACAACCTTTAATATTAAAGTACAGTATTGTAGATAATTGAAAGAAGAACCAGAGTCATATATTACATGGAATACCCTAGATAGGTCATGGTTATCCATTATACAATTACGATTCTTTGATCGAAAATATTTCATGTACCTATAGGTCGATTAGAATTTTCCCCAATTTGTTTATTTATTCATCATTTTATCTTTATTCTTTTCTGAAAATATCTCGCCTCTCTACATTTTTAAATCGTTGCAAATCTAACAAAATCAATAAATTCAAATAGTTGTAAATTTTGCCATGGCAAAACAAACAATTTACAATGAAATATCCATACATGCCCCTATTTTCATAGAATTAGTTATTATAATCAGGTTAGAGAGAGAGTGGTTATCTTAGACAAGGTCTCCCCACATGGACACAAATTACGTATTCACACACTAATTAGCATTATGTAATTACGTAATTTTATAAGTTCTTGTGTAAATCTAGTTTTATCAATTGTATTTTTTTTTCTACGTGAAGAATTACGTATCTACAAATGATTGTAAAAGCACACAATTTGTATAGATTAAATATTAATTTGACAAATAAGTGGCAACGTTTTTTTTTTTTCTAAAAATCAATAATATAGAAACAGTGTAGAATGTCGTTTCTTTAGAGGATGTTACTTTTCCACCTATTCGAATGAAATCGACGAAAAAAGAAACACTGGACTTGGTCATCTTTATGAATATGATTGAAAATATATTAACAAAGAACATTCTATCGTCTCTAAATGAGACGATTGTCATACCTATCATTGGCTTAATTACAGTCAGGGCCGGCGCTACCGTATGGGCAAATCGGGCATTTGACCAGGGCGGCAAACGATAAAAGGCAACAAGGGCGGCAAAATTTCTGATAAAGATTTATGCAGAAATTTTGGAATCTTATTTTATAAACTTTCGTTTTTTTTTAATCTATTTAACTAATGTGTGGGTGTTACAAAGGTTTATAGGCCTAAGACTTAGTCTAAACATCCATTTATTTCTTGTCCAGGGCGGCATAAATCCTAGCGCCGGCCCTGCTTACAGTTGACGACTTATCGAATTTGGCAAACATTAGATAACATGGAGATTGGTTTCTATGAAATTTTAGAATAAATTCGGAGAATACGCTATAATGAATAAGATTTTTCCATTGTCTTACTCTATTTCCACTTTTCCAATTTTATCTATTTAAAATTTATCACAATCAAATGATTAATCCTAACAAAAGTATTGTAATAATAGCAACATTTACTAGATACCTCAAAATCAAGTGAGACCCCAGTCACATTACAAATGTGGAATCAATACCTAACTACTATTGAAAATTAATAGGAGGATATTAAACAGAAAATGAATCACAGACTATCAATTATATGTAGAAAAAAAAAAATTACTCTATAAGGAAAGTAAAAGTTGACCTAGTAAACTAAATGATTATAAAACTTCATTGCTAAAATGTTAATGTAGGTGGATTTAGTGACTCTAAAAAAAAAGTCAATCAAATTACCAACAATCTGACTGTCATTACATCACCAATTTCTAACAAAATGAAAAACGATAATAAACAATAAATTGACAGCAACACAAAAAAAAAGACAATAGAGAAATTAACACTAGTAGAAAAAGAACTGAGTCAAGGTTAAAGAAAACTGATACCAATAGGAAAGTCAATTGATAATAACTATAATTATAAAATCATAATAACAAATGGAAATATAATAGAAATTTACATGTTTTGTTTTTTTTTGTGTTTTTCTAAATCACCAGCAATATTAACAAAATAAATATGATTGATTTGAGTTTTGTTATTAGTAGGGCGCGGATGTACAGTCAATTCATAACATTTACACCACCCAAAACAAACATTAGCGTAGTTTTTTTTTTTTACCTACAACATAGGTAAACAAAACTATTTGAATATGAATACAAAGATTGATATTTTCATGTCTTGTTTTTATTTTGTTTGCCAATTACGACAATTCTCTTGGTTCAATATAAATGTGCAGCTCTATAGTGTTGATTATCATATTCCCTTCATCCAGCTTGCAAATATCCGGACCTTAATCGTTACTGACATGTAAACGTATTATGATAAAAGATTAATTTGAAATTCCCCAGTTTTCCAAACAATACCGAGGAAAAAGTCAGCAACAATTTGCTTCAATTATACCAGTAGGGTCTAACTTAAAGCGCAATTTTCACTGTGTACCTGATGTGATATAAAGGGCGTGATGTGTTATGAACTTCTAGACAACCAGGTGAAATCGTTAAAGACAAACACTACTTCGACTGAATCCAGAAATCGTCCATTTACGGGAAAAGTATATCTTACTCCTTCCGACTATCATTTATTACTATCGATGCGTTCTCTGATGTACCATTTGAAAATGTGGAAATTGATTGATGACTTCATCGCATCAAAAGACCATTTCAAAATTTAGCTGGTACACCTAATATGCTCAAAAAAAAAGGTAGAACGCATTCAACAATCCAATTATTTTCGAAAGTATTGAGCAGCCTCAAGACAGTGCAAAAGTTGATTAATTCGAAAACAAAGGAATATGGCGAGAATCTGACTACACGTGAATATGCTATCACTACTTATACCAGTTACCTCCCTTAAATACTATCAAAAATAAGAATAAGAAATCCTGTACATATGCTTCATATTGTACGTTAACTCTTCAATCGTAACATAAAACTATTTTAATTAGAGAAATTACGATTTCGGATGAATGCAAAATATGAATAAATTAGTTCTAGAGGTCTTTCTGGAACAAAAATACACAGTTTAAGAACTAGGTCACTGTGGAGATACGCCCACATCATCAACTCGTCCATCGTGGATAATGAGATATAACGACTCTTTTGGCACCGACTAACCGGACATCGGCAAAAGTCAGGCCTGTGTAGTTTTGATCCAGAAAGACTTCTACCAAACTAATTTCCTTGTAATTACTACAGTGCATAATGCAATATTGGAAGCTTTTATTCAATTATGATAGAATCTCTGGAATTACTGTTGATGCTCATAAAGGTCTCCAACATACAGTTAATGGTTGTTAGACAATGAATTAGCTGAATGTTTTGTTCCTGACTGTCTTGAAATTCTCCATTAATCTCGTATTTCCTTAATCTACAGTCTTGGCTCTCATTTACCAGTTATTAAGTTTTCATAGACTTAACTATACGCCAATGTTTCGTTATGGATGTAGACATAAAGAGATTATCTGACAATAAGATAATAGAAAACTGCTCCGTGAGGAGTGTAGGTATAGGTTAAAAGCAAATGTTGATTATGTAAATTAGCCATAACATCGCTTAATAACTGACATTTCAAAAATTCAATAAAACTACAAACTTATATACCAAAAAACAAAAGTAAATTTGAACATTTAAACATTAATCGGTTTACATTCCAATAAAACACAAACACTAACAATGTTCGATAATCATCTCAAAGATACATAAGTGACCAGCAAACACGCAAACAGAATAAATATTATTTTTAATGTTATATGATTCTGGGTCGCATTTCCAAACCATTATATTGTTCTACAACGAGAATAATGTAATAAAAAATTTACGATATAATATAAAAGAAGAAAATAAAAAATAGGAGTAATACGCTATTGTATACTTTCTATTATCCGGTTGGTCAAATAAATTGAATTAAATAAATATTTACTAAACAATTGAAATATAACCAAAAATTTCAACATATTCACGTACCAAGGTTATATAGAAATAAAAATAATGCATTTGAGAGAAATATGAGCGAAAGATTATTGTGTAAAGGTCACTTATACACAAATCTGTCCCCCACAACAACAACAACAAAAACAACAATAATAGGTACTCTCCAATTTATTTTAAATTCAATTGAAAGAAAAAAAACACACATTACTTAAGAACCAACATGTTTCTTAAAGAGGAAATTTTGATACGATTCGGTTGACAAAATTACGAAAAAAAAAACAATCAATCATCTAACAATGTAGCATAAAACCCGACAATTACAATAATTCTATACAAGAACAACAAAAAAACACATTTTTTTTTGGTCTGTTCAATTTCTATAATCAATAAATAAATAAACAAACAATCAATGTTGCATTATAAATAACTTTACGAAATTTTTGATTTTTGTTATGTCTGCATATAATTTGTAATAATAAACTAACAGTTTACTGATAAAACCAGCCTCTATACAGATTTGACGTTTCAAATACGAACATAGCAAGAAATAACACTCTTAGGGGTTTCATATAAGTTAGCATGAAATGAGCAGAAAATGAGCGATATTTGACCGAAAATGTCGAACTACCTCGATCTTTGTCTGATAAATTTACCCGCTGATGTTTCACCACGATCATGACAAAGATAGCAAAGTACGATTTTTATGAATGAGAGTGTAATGTTTAATTCTATGAGGGGGGTGGTATCATTTTGATTTTCTGTTTATCTCATTTTAACTTATGCGCAACCATACACTCTAAAGGTGTGTGATGGTGTTTTCTATGTTCGTATTAGAAATGCCAAGACTGTATATATAACAAGTATTAAAGATTTTAAAAATTTTTGGTAAAAAGTTTCATCATTTCAACAAATATTGATCGTCATTAATGTAAGAATTCGATCGAAATCATATGTGTTGATACCATAGACATAGTTAATAACAATAGAAAGCAACAATATTGACATTGACATCAATTTTTCCCATTATTACTATCATAAAAAACAATCGCATGAAACCTTAAAAACATCCATATGTGTATATGTATGAGTATGTGACATTTACAATAATAACAATGAAACATGAAATTATGGTAAAATTTATAAAGAAAATTTTATAAACAAAGAATTCCCCCAATCTATAGTACATGCTAGATGATAAATTGTTGCAAAATTATTGTAAGATTAGAAAAACAAAAGAAAAATTGTTAAATGTCGTAAAACTATATTGTAATTACGTTTTATTACTACAAGTTTAGAACTATGATTGTGTCATTTGTTTAACTGTTTTTTTTATTATTATTATTATTAATTATTTTCAATCCTCTCAGAAAAGTAATCTCTAGAGAGAAACTGTAAAATTGATTTTTTTTACCTAACAAACGAAACTATATTTCTAATTTATAACTTGTCAACAATTACAGTATTTCAACATTATTTTCCTGTTATCAAAATCAGCCGCTATTCCAGGATACTCGCCCTCCCATATGCGGTCGCCCCCTCTAACTAAAGAGTTAAGTTGATAGAGTTTTTTTAAACAAATATACAGTATTGGTTTTTCAAATGCGAACATTGATGCGATTACGCATAAGTTGAAGTGAAATGAACATAAAATAAGTGGTCGGTCGCGTCTATGAACACCAACCACTTTTAACGCTTTCTCTAAACATTTCACAATCTTCCGTCTTTGTCGTGATCATTATCAGATGATGTTCGCATCCGAAAAACCAACACTGTATGTACATAAATGTAACACTCGTACAGTCGGTAGAATCGCCTTAATCGAAATATCTCTACATTATTCTCATTTAATTCTAATGCTATTTGAAATATGAGTCCATTCAATAATTTAACAATAGATTTAGTAATCAGGGATCTAATGACAGTCATAAAATATTAGCAAAATTCCATATATGAGTCATAAATATAATGGGTTTTCCAATATCAGATAAAAAGGTAAAATTCAATGAGACAAAGAGATTCAAAGGATTCAATCTAGTAAAAGTACCCAATTTTTATAAACTATGAAACAGTATTGTACGACTAACTAGAATTCGTAACATTTCGAAAGTACATCAATCGAAAATAGGTCACCGTCCCCACTTGTCCAACCCGTCCCTCTAAAGGGACCGCAAAAGTAAGTCAAGGCCATCCTAGAAACCAACTCTAAAGGCATATGCACACGACGTTTTTTTCACGCACAGATCACGCAACTAATTGTAAGACGTGTTGCAGACGCTATGCAGTCGCACCCAGTGCACCTTTGCATACGTCGATACGTAGTAGAATGGCGCTGATCGAGGCTTTTCACTATATTGCAACGCGTGTGTATTATGAGTCCTACTGTATTTTGTCAAATCAAATTTGTTTCACTATAATACTGCGGATTATGAAATAAATTTGAATCAGTGTCCGCATTTAGAAGCATACTTTTACCAGTTCATATAACTAGACTTCCGGTGTTGATAAAATTTTTAAAAGTTTAATAATAGTAATTATAGCTTGATTCGATTTAAAATGAATTTTCTATAAATATACATATACTTAATTTAACGAACAGGTGTAATTTGTATGGAACAAAATTATTGGGTTAATCTCAACAAAACTCATTATACAGGACATACATTTGTAATCCGTAGGTGTTAAAATTTATCTCGTTATACATATGTATGTATAGAACTAACTGTTATGTAAATATTTCAATAAAATGTTTTAATTTTAACATCAATAATAATTTTTTTTCTTTATTAACACTACTGAATTTTGTTTTTTTATTAAAAATTTTTATCAATTTAATCTATTGATAAAAACAATGATTTAACGTAGGAAGCGTTTATTTATACATATTTATTGTAGATAAGTTTCAACATCTCATTACATATTAAATTTAATGCTCGAATTAAGATCAATTTACACGACTCGCTCATATAAAATTTCATCCATATCAGATACACATTCGTATGTGTCACGGAAATTATATGAACTGTACACGTATTCATGCGTGTAAATAGAACTTTAACCGGATTCGAATACAACAGAGACCAGTTTATTAAAGTGATCTATCAATATGGAATCGGTAACACGTCTGTCCGGCAGAATTAAACATCCGGGTTCGATTCTTTACAGTTGAATTAAAACTTTTTCGTATTATTATCAAATATAAACGCCCTAATTGATTAATTAATTGTTTTAATTGGGTTCTTATACATGGATTATATTAATAATTCATGAATCTAACTAATCGAAATAATCTAATTAAAAAACAGAAAAAGCATACACAAAAAAAGGGAGGATAAAACCTCGGTATATTGTTAACAATAAATAATATAAATGTCACCTTGAAAAATCAAGAACTTTCTACTAAATGTTAACACATTAAGATTACTTATCAATTTATTATTAATTTAACTTATATATTTATTTAGATGGAAAAAAGATGGCGTTAAATCTTATTAAATTTATTTCAAAATTAAACAACAAACACTTACATATCAAATTTGGAATAAACAACTTTTCTAATTTAATTCAAGTGATCTTTACAAAAAATTTAAAAAAAAACTGCATACTTGAAGAATACACTTGAACAGAGTTACATTCATGATGATGAAAATTTGATGAATTCATTAATTTTCCCTACCGTATTTTACATTCGATTAACATACAAATTACGTCAACGTGTAAAATACACATCTTCAAGATTTTGTTTTTTTCCAGGTAAAAGTACCTTGGTAATATTCAGAGACGAATTAGTCATTCCCCTCAATTATATCCTGTTCATTAGAGAGAGAGAGAAAATAAATTTTGAAAAACAACCAAATGTCATCGGCCTCATTTTTCAAAAAAAAAAAAAAACACTAATCATATCAGAAATGATTCATTTTATTGACTTTGGATATTTTGAAATGTTAACCCTCCCTCTCCCATTAGCCCAACAAACAAATCTACAACAGTAAAGTTCATTCATTCATCAATTATTTGAGAAATGAATTAGTAATTAAGAAAACTGTAGTATAGGGAATAACGAACGGTAGATGGGGAAAAAAAGAGACAGAGAACTATTAATATCAGGTGTGGTCAAGTGTAACAAACACGAAACCCTATAATTTTTAAAACAAGACTTCCTCACAATGTCAATGCCATTTCAACGATAAACACTTTAAATATTAACAATGGAAACAATCAATTAACAATGAATTTTAACAGAAAAAAAAAACTATAATCAAATAATTATGACAATATTACACTTATTACCGGTTCAGTGAACCGATTTTTTGCTTAAGAAATAATTATTGGCAAGGCCGAAACTAGCAGAATAGGCACCAGAGCTTAGGGGCGTCAACGGACTCGGGGTGCTAAATTCATTATTTTGATTTGTAAATACTTAAAGAAGTGCCCATGACTAGAAATTGATTAAGGAATATACCTGCAGGATGTTTTATCGTGATTTAACATTGCTATTTTGGAAACCGTTCGTAAATGATAGAAGAAAGACGGTTAAATATGGAAGAAAAGTGACGTGTTACCAGACCAATAAAAGAATTAAGATCATTTACCGTTCACGAAATTAAACAGAGCGAAAACCGAAAAATTGCTATTTTCACAAAAATATCAAAAAATGTTAGAAAAACTTTTCAATTGAAATGGCAAAGGCTTTAGTCTCATCAGACCCATCATCAACTTGATTTTTTTAATCTTCCATCATTTATGGTTTCCAAGATTTTAATGTTGAATCACGATGAAAGAACGAGTTATCCCATATTTTCAAATTTTTTCTATCTTTGTTCATTTTCGGAGGAAACGCTAATATCCCGATTTGTCTATACCCAAATTTTCTCTTGTTTCGGCCCTGATTATTGGTAATAATTATTATTTTTACATATAAGTTACAATTTTGGGAACGTTCTGCAATTCTTAGAAGGATCAGAAAAATAAAAACATAAATTATAGTCTGTTAAAAAACATCTGTTAAAAAATTGTTAAAATGAGGACATTAGAGGAGGTCAAGTTTACTGTTTTTTTCTAATCCATATTTATATTGTTAAATTAAATGACAACATAATGACGTATTGTGAAAATATTAGGCGTAATTATAGCGGATCTATAAGACTTTCTTGGAAGAAACAAAAAAAAGTAGGTTTATAACGAACAAATTAAACAATATGTAAACTGCAGTGGTTCCCACTTATTTTTGGATAGAACCTTTATTCCACACATCGCGGAACACGTATCTACAAACGGTAATTTTGCTCATATGGTACATGTCCTACGGCATCCACAAAATGATTTCGTGGAACTCCAGAGTTCCATAGAACACACTTTGGGAACCACTGGTCTACTGTATAGATACATAAAAATCTGTAGACAATACGTTATATTACAACATATGATTCTAACAATAATGTAAATTGCTTGAATGAATTTATGACGTTATTCGAACATACAGACAATAATGTAATAGTTATTTAACAAAAATTATCTGTCTAGAACGATGTTAAAATATTTTCACTTTTTTTTTGTTTGTTTTTGAATGATTAAACGATGTATTTGAATGAGAATTCAAAAAATCCATCAAATCTGCATTTATGAATAATTTAAATGAATGTTTTTTAAAGGAATTTTTACATAAATCACATTATTTCAAAATTGAAATACATTTTTGGAAGAATATCAAAATGTAAAATCCTTACATTTTCTTGTATTTTTCTTTTACTTCTTTTAAATGAAAAACCAGCATAAATAATAAAATTTGCTTTTAAATTGCCACATGGACAAGCACCCTTAAATCTATTTTTATACCAAACATTCAATATTCATGAAGATAATGGAATTATCTGGTAGTTAAATTAATTTTTAATTGAATATTCATCAAGTATTTATAACAGTAAAACCCTCTATCTATCAAATAGAATGTAATTTTCATTTCAAATAAAAACTTGTGATTTATTAAGAAAATTACAGTTAAAACTCAAATAACGACTTTTTCGTTATTTTTTTTAAATAAATTGTTAAAGAAACGTTCACAACATTGGCCAATATTATAGTATGTTTATATAGGTTTTGGTCGGCTCAACTTTTAAACTGTCAAATTGCTAACAAGAAACTGTTCTAATATACCAAAAAAAAAACCTGGTAATAAACTACTACTGCCGGTAGTAAGAAAATGGAATTTTTGTGAACAAAAATATGGCACATGGACGGCCAAATATTTAGGATCCTCGATAGTTACGATCAGTTTAATGAAAGCTACTACTACTTGTTTGCGTCGTTTCCAAGTTGGTTATTTACGTTTTATTAGACACCGAAAGTTAAGTCAGCCCAATTCAGATGGACATACTATAAGTTGGGCAACTTTTCAGTTTAAACAACTATACAAACGTACACGAAGTAGTTGCTCATATTTGATGATTTATCAAATAAAATTTGCTCAACTGTTGTAATAATAGAATCATAAATAGAAGATTACTCAACAATAAGTGGAACAACTAAAAGTTGCCTTATGTGTAATTGCCGTTTTATATAAAAAGAGTGAGCTTTTTTTTTCACTTTAACAGACATCAGATGTTTATCAATTTGTGAAAAGTGGAAAACATAAACAGATAATTAAATATTTACTAACATTACTGTTGTCTTTTAGCAATAATTATGCAGAACTAACCTATTGTTTTATTAGAAAAATCCATTCTCATCACAATAAAAAATTACTGTTATCTAAATGGTCATTGTAGTTTTCTGGGAAAAAGTCTCTAGATTCAGTTATATAGAGATCATTAAAGAACTTGTTTAATTTAACCTTGTGCAGATTATTAATAAATCATATGTTACATTGAATATAATCTCGATTTGTGTTTGAATAACCGATCGAAGTTCAATCAGTGTACAGACTGCAATTAAATTATATTTCTGCTTTTTCAATTTTGACAAATTATTACAAAATTAGGCTTGCAAATTGGGTGTTTACACTTGTGCGTCAAAAACATGTGCTGCATACGTTACTGCATGCCTCACACCGAATTGAATGGGATAGTAAAACAATGGGAATGTATACAACCGACTCCTGAAGCATGCGTCTTTCAAAGGAAGCATGCCTTTGACGGACGAAGAATTGAAGACGCAAATTGAAGGCGCACAACTGTAAACATACCCATTGGTCAAGTGTAAACTCTCTACCAAGTCGTAGCGAATTTTTCGCCCAGCGGAAACATACGCTTATGCCACTTATGTGTCATATTTGAAGAGCTTCTACTATAACTATAGCTTATTGATTTTACTAGATACTCCTATAGTTGCCAAGCGTATGTAATATCCTCACGTCTAAAAAACGACTTAGTCCAGGCGCCGACGAACCGCATTTGCAGCGCTGCACGACTGCACCGCACTGCGATCGGTCTCAACTGCATGCAGTTGGAAACGACCGCAGGTATCGACATTATTGGAAAATAATTGAAATTCAATATGAAAATGGAGTTCAAAAAAGAAGCATTGTGTCTGGCGTTATTATATAAAGGAAAAATAAATCGGAGAAATAAGAGAAAATATTGTGTTGATCCCTTTTTATTTGCAAAAAGTCAAAAAGGGTTGTTCAACATTCTGCACATACTACAGCCCTTCCATCGGACATCCCAAATGAATTGGCTGTTTTCCACTTCCATTATCAACAATTCAGTATCAAAATTATTCATTTTTATGAACGTCCCCAACATTAAACATACAATTCTCAACTGAAAAGCAGTGCCGCAGTTCAGCTCGTGGGCGGGCTCCCATTGAACACAATACTTTTTGTGTGCAGCGCTGTATTTTGCTAAGCGCCGCACCTCGGCGGTAAATCAGCAGCGCTGCAGATCAGCTCGTGGGCGCGCTCTCATAAGAATACATGTAAATTGTGCGGTCCAACTGGTAAGTGCTGTCGTGCAGCCCTGCAAGTGCGGTTCGTGGGCAATAGCACTAATAGCTTTTTTTTGAACTCATGTTCAAGTATCCTACTCTTATTACTATCTAGTGACGTTCATAATATTAGTGTCACTCACCCCTTTAAACCATTTTCACCCTTAATATTATATGGGCGCAAAATTTGCCACTTTTAATCAGAATTTTGGGCGTATTTCGCTGATATTGGATAGAATTTGCGGAAAATTTGCAGTTCTTGGACAAAATCTTGGGAAATTCTAGCTAATTTCCGCTAATTTTGATAATAAACGCACAACTTGATGTTTTAGAACAGAATCTTTGAAAATTCTTGCTTTGAATGTACGTTTGAAAACGATCGCACTCTCACAACCTTTATAGCGGTTTCAGTGCACTCATACATCCCCATGTGGGACAAGGTGGTGCAGAGTAGGATGGATAACGCACCTGAACCAAACAGTATAAGATAAAGGGATGCAATCCGTAAGAGCCAATGCTAAAATGAGATATACGAGTTTCAACGCCTCTGGTGTCTCAAATCCGGGACAAAGTTTTAATCGTCTGTTGACTATACACATTATTCAAAAGACCCCTTGCGCAATCTCCCTTCAACACTGAAGTAAATTGATGGTTATGAACCTGAAACACCAGGGGTCGCTTAAACTAATAGTTTTGCTTCTCCTCTATCTTATACGCTTTGAACTGCAGGCGCAGTGATGAAATGAGATGGAGATATGAATAGGCTCCACCTCATGAATGTATGTGTCGATTTAACACAGTATAGTGACGCCCCTGCTATCTAGCTAAAATGAACGAACTATATACAGTGGTGGGTTTTCAAATGCGAACATTAGAAAATACAGCAACACGCATAAGTTAGAATGAAATGAACATTAAATAAGCGGTCGGTGGTCTAAAAATTCCACCCACCGTCTTCCATTTTTGTCGTGATCTATTTATTACATTATCGGTATTTTTTCTAATGTTCACATTAGAAAAACCAACACGTGTTGTTATTGTTGGTATAATTGCGTAGTGGTGGAGATACATTGATTGTTTTTACCCAACTTACCTTTGATAAATTCTGCATGTAGAATTATTAATCCTTTTATCACTAGCATGTCGACGACGATCCTCAAACAAATCTTTCACAGCCGTCACTCCTAACACAAATAAAACCGGTATCATTGCAATTTCTTTACCAAATGCATTAATAGCCGGAAACCAATTAAGTAATAAAATAAATATAAAATATAAATTAGCAACTCTATGAAATTGTTCTAATAAATTTCTAGGTAAAAATGATAATAATGTATATTTTGTAGTTCGTATTTTATTATTTGGTCTTTTGCCATTTGGATGTTCTTTACGTGGTGTTTTTGGTGGCACAATATGATTAGGCACAACAATACGATAACGTTCTTCCGGTTCAGATTTTGCTGAACGTCTTAATAATACACATAATAAACGTCGCCATAATGATGGTGGTGCTGTACGTCTTAATGTATAAATTGATTCGGATCTAGATGCTTGTCGACTATGTCCTTTATTTAATGATATTTTTGTTACACTACCACCATTTAGATTTTCTGTTGTATCTTTATGACCAGGTGGTAAAATGAAATCAGTTTTTGAACCAACACGACTATGTCCTGGACGTATATTTGTTGTTGTTGTTGTTGTTGTTGTAAAACCAACATTATTACTATCATTTGTATCATTGATTTGACCTTGTGAGAAAGCTCTCTGATGACCACGACCACCTTTTAATGCTGATGGTCGTCCAACTATACCAGCTGATGAACTACCACCACCATGACTAATACTACGTGAATGACCACGAGATTCAGCAGGAAATGTATAAGTTGCACATTGTGTTGTTGTTGCTACTGGTGGTATAACTTGTTGTGTTGTTGATTGAGATTGGAGTAGTATTCCAGGTGGTACTACTACTGATTGTTCAACATTTGAAGTATTGCCTAAATTTGACATCATCATATGAAGTCTGCAAAATCAAAACCACAAACACAGCTAAATTAATTTACAAAAAAAACTGTACTATGACCTACTTTCAAGTAGTTACAACAATGCTACTAATAATATCCGAATTTTTTTTATTATCTCTCACCAATTGTGGTTGATTGATAAATTTAGCAACATTCACGGATTTCTCCTATCTAATCTTTCTTATTTGTTAATATTTATCAAAACAAACTTCACCCTTTATTATGTACATAACATTGGATAAGTATCTGATAGATTTTCTAATTACGTACACTGATAGGAAATTGAAAAAAAGAAAAGAACCGTAATCAAGTTCCACATAAGGTGGGTGATGGGTGAATGGATTTGAATCAAATTCAAGGTTTATGAAAAAAAAATTCCCATATCGAACAAATTTTCCAAGAAACTTCATTGGAATTTTGGCAATATACTACTGTTGAATAATTTTTGTAATTTACAAAGTGCCAAGTAGGCATTGGAATTTTTTCAAATTTCCCTCTAAAAATGCAACATATCAAAAACAAAACAAAAAAACCTATGCCATCTTTGTCTAACAACCGTTAGAATACAGGAAAATAGCAACAATAACAGGACAAACATTGTTTTTTGCAAATTTTTATTAAAAAATCCTTTTTACCTTAATATCTCTCATCACTTTTTAATAAAAGAACTTTTAAGTTAGTTTACGTTCTTTAGTTGAATTTAAAAAATTTCCGCGTGAATAATTAAAAATTGTTATTCTTTTAATTAAAAAACTATCGCGACAATTAGCGTATAAAAATATTGTTAAAAAAAAAAACTGAAGAAAAACAAAAGAAATTAATTCACAAACAACAACGAAACTCCCGAATTCGCACACGTCTAACTATTTTCTAAAACACCACCAACCAGAAACTTGAATACCCCACGCTATCCCCACAGACGTCCATTACGTCATCCCGCTAAATGTCAACGAACACCACTGCCAATTATACAACCCAAAATACACTAACTGTAAATAAAAAACAAAAACAACAAATTGTAGCGTATGCGGAATTATTGCGACAATCATAAAAGTAAGCATGTTTGAAATTAGATTGTCATGATTTTGCAAAAGTAAATTATGAAGAAATTGCGGATCGGTCAAGGACAACAATAGCGAATTTTTAGGGATTTTCGGTTTAAAACACACCAAAATTGCAACAACCATAATTGCCGTATTTAACAATAATCGGCAATTTTATCAATAAAACTTGGTCAGTTTTTGTTGATAAACTTGAGTATTGTTGGATTATTTGTCGGTTATTTGTGGGATTTATGTGAATATTGTAGAAATTTGTATTTGGTGTTTTTCTTGTTATAAAGTTGGTAATCGATTTTTTTTATGTGACGTATTGATAGTGTTCCATCGTCAGCTCAATTATCAGTTGTCCATTGCCGATTTTCTATAGAAGAATTTGTTTAACACACACAAAAACAAAGAAAAAATTGGCCGATTTAAACAATTAGAAAATGGATGAAGAATATGATGCAATTGTCTTGGGTACTGGTTTGAAAGAATGCATCTTGAGTGGTATGTTATCTGTGTCTGGTAAGAAAGTTTTACATGTTGATCGTAACAAATATTACGGTGGCGAGTCGGCATCCATCTGTCCATTAGAAGAATTATTTACGAAATTTGGTGCACCAGCACCAGATGAATCTTATGGTCGTGGACGTGATTGGAATGTTGATTTAATACCGAAATTTCTAATGGCCAATGGACAACTGGTCAAATTATTGATACATACGGGCGTAACACGTTATTTAGAATTTAAATCCGTTGAAGGCAGTTATGTGTATAAAGGTGGCAAGATTTCTAAGGTATTTTTTGCTTCCTCAATCAAAATGCTGGGATTAAAATCAAATTATTGTTGAAAATTTAGGTACCGGTCGATCAAAAAGAGGCGTTAGCTTCCGATTTGATGGGTATGTTTGAGAAGAGACGTTTTAGGAATTTCTTGATTTATGTGCAAGATTTCCAAGAACCCGATCCAAAAACATGGAAAGATTTCGATCCAACAACAGCAACAATGCAAGCTCTCTATGAAAAATTCGGTTTAGATAAAAATACTCAAGATTTTACTGGGCATGCATTAGCCTTATTTAGAGATGATGATTATCTAAATAAACCAGCATTGGAAACAATTAAACGTATCAAATTATATTCAGATTCATTAGCGAGATATGGCAAATCACCATATCTTTATCCGATGTACGGTTTGGGTGAATTGCCACAAGGTAAGTTTCCGAAAAAATCGAATCGATACGCTTCAGTTAATCTTAACTGTTGTTGTATTCGTTTAAAAATGAAATTTACCGTTCTAGAACGGATTGAAATTGATTCATTTTTTGTTTTGTTTAATAATAAAGGTTTTGCTCGACTGTCAGCAATCTACGGTGGTACTTATATGTTGGATAAACCAATCGATGAGATTGTATTAGGTGAAGGTGGTCGTGTTGTTGGTGTACGTTCAGGTAATGAAATGGCCAAATGTAAACAAGTTTATTGCGATCCAACTTATGTACCAGATCGTGTACGTAAGAAGGGACGTGTTATACGTTGTATTTGTTTAATGGATCATCCAATATCAAATACAAAAGATGCATTATCAACACAAATAATCATTCCACAAAAACAAGTTGGTCGTTCATCTGATATTTATGTATCATTAGTAAGTTATACACATCAAGTAGCAGCAAAAGGTTGGTTTATTGCAATGGTATCAACAACTGTTGAAACTGATAATCCAGAAAATGAAATAAAACCCGGTTTAGATCTATTAGGATCAATACGTCAAAAATTTGTATCAGTATCTGATTATTATGAACCAACTGATGATGGTTTACAATCACAAATTTTTATATCACAATCATATGATGCCACAACACATTTTGAAACAACATGTTTAGATGTATTGGATATATTTAAACGTGGTACTGGGGAGGAGTTTGATTTTTCAAAAATCAAACACGAATTGGGCGATGAAGAACAATAAATTCATTCGTAAAAAAAACAATTAAAATTAAATAATATTGTAGGTATTCTATGTGCAACATGTTTATTTCATTATTTTTCTTATAAGTTTGGGTTTTTCTATTAAAATAAAACTATTGCTGCATCATGCTGGAAAAAATCCACTTTTAAGAAAACAACCATTTGTATTCACACTATTAGAAAGAGTCAGAAAAACATGTCGCTTTATTTTTTTATTCTTTATCATCACTATTATTATCATTATTATTAAAGTAAGTTAATAATAAAGCAGACGCTTTAAACGAATTGTTAGTTAATTTTTGCCTATTAAAGGAATTTATCCTAAATTATGTGAAGATTACAAATTGTATTGATAGCTTTATGTTCTATTAGATATGCATGTATGAAAATTAAAAATTATTGGTGATATGGCACATGTATTATGTGATGGATACAAATATACCAAAAAATAATAAAAAAAAAAAATTGTGTATGAAATTCACGCTTTGCATTCCAATTATTATATTTTACAATACCACAACAAAATTCTTATTATGATTGTGTTCAAATCAACCCCCATTTCACAATCATAAAAGAAATTTGATTTCTTTTCCAAACCTGTATTTGTGGTGTGTTAGAAATACTGTGGGGGCAAGTATTGTAAAAAAATTCTCAATAAAACAATCTGGGGAAATGTTGTTGTTGTTATTTGTTGAATTATTTATTAATTAAACAAATACGATATAAATTATTATCACGACAACCTAAATAGATTGAATTATTGATTGATTCGTATACAGGTGATGAGAATACTTGTGATGGTAATTTGAATTCTTTCAATACATCTTTATTATAGAAATCAATCAAATTTATAATACCATTATTTGTTATTGTTATTATAATAATTCGATTATTAACATTACAAATTGATGGTGTTGTTGATGAAATATCATCTAAAAAAATGCGATAAATCTCATCTGGTTTTGTTTGTTTTACAAATTTAATTAAATATAAATTTGAATCGTGACAATTCAATAATAAATAATCATCATATGTGATAATTGATGAAAATATATTATTATCACATTTAATTTGCCATAATTCTATACCGTTTAATGATAAACAATAAACGGTACCTAATACACCTGGTATTATCAAATGATCATTACAGAGACACGGTGAGCCGAATACATGTTCATTCAACTTTAATTGCCATTTAATATCACCGGAATGTTCCAATAAACATAAACATGTACCTTGTGTTGTTACAACAAAAATGTTGGTTTTATAACAAATAGGAGTTGCAAGTACAACTTCAAAGATTGTTGTTTTCCAAATACAAGAACCATCCTAGAAATGTTTAACAATCGATTATATTGCATTAAATCATTGGATAAAACTTACAATAAGTTTGAGACAATAAATGAATTTGTCGTAAGAACACAAAATTATTTTCGTGTTATCACAACAGATTACCGGTTTTGTTTTGATAATATCACCAGTTGGAAATTGCCATTTGATTGTAGACGTGATAAAATCTAAACAATACAAATTACCATCATAACAACCCACTAATATATCCGAATTAATTGTGGAACATATGGAATTCTCGATGATGTTTGGTAGAATAAATTTCGATATTAATTCGGAAGTTGTACAATTTGCCACAATAAAAATATGAGAAAAACTACCAACACCCACATAATTAGTGTTGTTATAATTGAAAATAATCGGTGTACAATCGATGCAAGCTTCCAAATTTATCGACCATCGAATTTCCAATTCGATATCACAGTTTTTAATTTTTTTAACTTGTTTTTGTCGATTATCATCAATTTTACGTTTCCTGTTTATTTCTGTATTACAAATAAATTCTAAACATGTACGTAAATTGTTATCAAATAATAATTGAATCAATTCATCTAAATTGTCTAAATGAAAACTATCTGAGAATTCATTAACGAATTGTATTACAATTATCGAATTACCACCAATATCAAAGAAATTCTTCAATAATAAATCATCGAATTGTTGTAAATTCAAACCGAAATATTCACACAATAACAATTTGAAATAATCACAAGGATCGAATTTGAATTGTTGTCGATTGAAATAAATCAATTCTAGAACGTTTTTATCGATTTTCCCGTTACTTGTTAATGGAAATTTCGGTAGAATTTCTAGAAAATCTGGAAAATATGCGCTTGGTAAA
The DNA here is from genome assembly GCA_037414755.1 of Lydus trimaculatus. Classification (NCBI taxonomy): domain Eukaryota; kingdom Metazoa; phylum Arthropoda; class Insecta; order Coleoptera; family Meloidae; genus Lydus; species Lydus trimaculatus. The sequence continues at coordinate 7,623 of JAZBGY010000134.1, read as the reverse complement.
TCGTGTAATAGTTTAATACGTAATTTATCTAAAATTTTCCGACGTAATTCGTGATTAAATTCCGGTATAATTATGAAATTCAATAATTTATTTGTATGTAGACACCAGACGCATTTATTCGGCAATCCTGTGATTTGTTCGATTAATTGTTCAAGTTTTCCCAAATCGATTTTATGACCATAACGTTTGATTGTGTCATTTTTACGATTTAAATAGAAAATTTCGCCGGATTTGATCACACCTAAATCACCAGTTTTACGAAATATTGCACCGTTTCGATTTGTTTCATCTCCAATAAAACATAATCGTTTATCACTACCGATAACGATTTCACCGATACCGTTATGGATTTGTTTATTGTGATCATCACGGATTTCAATGATTGTTTCACCTAAAGCTTCACCGATTGGTAGATTTGTTGTTTGTTCAGCAGGTATTTCATGAATCGTTGCCCAACATGACACTTCGGTAATGCCATACAAATTGTAGATTTTCAAATATTTCGATTTTGTAATTTGTAAAATATGTTCGGGGAATTTCTCACCACCTAATGCCAAGATTTTCAATTGACTCTGATTTAAAATGTAGCGAATCTGTTCGTCTGACCACCTCAAAAATAATGATGGTACGATTTGTAAAAATGTTACACCAGGATTTTGGTGTTTTGCTTGTTTTAATGGAAATAACGTCTTATATAGATGTGTTGAATTGAATTTATGATTATCGTTTACAATTAATAATGTTGAATAATTATAAAGTCCTAATAATAATTCAACAATTGATGGATCAAATGTTAATGGTGTACCAAAATAGATTACATCATCATTGGTTAATTGGAATTTTTGATTCAATGATTTTATATTATCATCAATACAATCATTTGTAACACGAACATATTTCTTATCACCTGTACTACCAGATGTTGTAATTATATAACATATATTTGTATAATCAAATTTCGTTTTATTATCACATTGATAAAGATATAAATCATTTTTATGTAATTGTATTTTATCAATGATTTCGAAATGATTTAAATTTGTTTCAAATGATAATAACCAACAAATTCCTAAATTATTTAAATTATCACAAATATCATTATCTTTATTTAAAAAAATAAAAGTTAATTTCAAACGATGACAACTGTAACAAAATCATTACATTAACAAATAATAGAATTTTTTTACGAATGATACCTTTTACCTAATGATAATTGATGGTAAATATAAATTATGGGACATTAAAAGTCCAATACAACAATAATTATTTTTAATATTTTTGTTGATAAAATTGTAAATTTGATCTGTTATCGTGATAACATCATCATAATTTAATGAATCGATAATTTCATTACAATCACATAAAATAATAGCATTGTGTTTTCTAATCGTATTTGTACAGTTTTTTTCGAAAAATTCCAAAATTTCCATTATTATTTATAGGAAAATTTCAAAATTTGTTTTTTTAAGGTTATAATTTGATTTTTATGTCATGTGAAGTTAGCTGTAAATAGTCTACCAACAGTATTTTTATAAAGTTGGTAGTGCAAAAAGTTCTATAAACATAAAGGTTGTTTCACAATGGCACGATAATTCCAACACTATCGTAAATGGCCTCAAGGACTGTCAACCCGTTTTCTGTATACAGGACTGATTGACCCATGCAAAGATATATAACACTAAATACTGAGTTTATGGTGTAAGGGGTAAAAAAAAGTGAAGCCACAGCCGCCATACTTAGTAGGTCCTCATTGTGTGGGCAAATTTATAAAAATACCATTTTTTACATTGTTCAAAGTTTAAATAGAAATTGCAATAATTAATTATTGTTATAAAATGTATAATTGAGATGAAATCTGTGAAAATACCTGTTTTTATAGGATTTCCCCTTCCTCCTTCGAGGGACTTTAACGGGAAGTTTCTCTCTGGTTGGCAATGCTGTATAGATTTTATCATTATAAAGTGTTGAAAAGTTAGGTTAACATAAACCTGTCAATGATATTGGCTTCACCCCCCAACGCCGTAATTCAATATCTAATGTTATATAGATATCTTTGGACCCATGTTTTCGGTTTATGTCGTCAGATTGCAATTGTTCCACAAGAATCTTGATTCTGAATTTAGCGTCTTAAAATAGATTAAATAGACTGCGTTAATAGCGCAATCACTAGTGACGTTATCCGCTGCATAATAGATTTCGATAAGATTAATCAGTTCTATCAGTCCTATGGAGAGCGAAGCGGATTGATAATCCTTGAAATGGCCCTACAAACATACTGCATGTTGAACTGTAGTTTGTAGAGAAAAATCGCATGCAGTACAATCATTTTCTCTACATACTTGCATTCAAGCACAACCATTGATACGATATTTTATGGAAATTCCGTACTGCGAACGATTCTGTTAATCGTTACGTTTGTAGGGCCACAATTATGAAAAAGCAGAACCAACAAACTGGGAAGTCCAACGCGTGTATTTAACACCCTAGACCTCGTAGTAGAATAGAAAAGAAGTGTCTCCAGGTGTATGCTCAGAAGGTGTCAAAAGGATGACACCATGAATTACCTCACCAGGTAACATCAATAGACTGCGAAAGTGATGACATCAGTTGACAGTGTTGCTATGGTATTGCGTTCCACACAAATCAAGACATCCATATATAACCTCACTTAATAATCAGATTTTGATTTCTTATTTAATAATTTTTCTCAATTTCTGGAAACAAGCTAACGTTCGTCCAATAATATGTTTAGCGATAAAATAGAGCTGGTTCCAACGTTAAAAAGCATGTTTGAATTGGATTCACTGGGAACTAATTACTGAAATTGATGGATGATTTTACAAACGTTGGTGCTACATCCAGCCTAAGACAATTTTGCAGCACACTAGCGTAACAAATCAGTAGATCTACGGAAAATTAGATAAACTTGACATTACTGCCTACAAGTTATATGTCGTTTATAAATAGAAAATTATCAAATCTGATAAACGTATTGCAATTTTCATTCAATTTTATTGGTAAAAACATCAATTTTTCCCATATCTGTAATAAATATTTCCGATAAACGTATTGAAATTGTTGATATATTCAACAACAGCATTCGCTCCAACTTCAGACCTGTTATGACACCACCAGTGAGTCAGCTGACATTTGTTTATTTAATTCTAATTGGCAAAATTTTAAACAATTTTCAATAAAATCAAACACGTCATTAATTAAAATCAATACCAAATTAATCCATCTATAAGATTTTATTGAAAAACTCATAAATCGTAAGTAATTGATAAGTTGACAATCATTAATTCATCTTGTAATTTAACAAAGAAAGGTCATTGTTTTTGTTGCTGCTGTTGTTATTCTAATCTTAAATTTACTTAAAATACAAAGAAAATGGGTCGGATTTTCTTGGAACATATGGGCGGTAGTCGTCTATTCTCATGTGCCCGTTGTGATACAAATTTAACAAATCGTTCAGAATTAATCAGTACTAGATTCACAGGAGCTACTGGTAGAGCATTTCTATTCAGTCGTGTTGTCAATTTGACTTACAGTGAAGTTCAAGATAGGGTCATGTTAACAGGTCGACATATGGTATTTATTCTTATCAATTAATTTTATTAATTTATTTATTGAATTAATTAAACAAATTTCAGGTACGTGATGTTTCATGTAAATCATGTGAAGCAAAACTTGGATGGATGTATGAATTTGCAACTGAAGAAAACCAAAGATATAAAGAGGGTAGAGTGATTTTAGAACGGGCTTTAGTTACTGAAAGTGATGGTATGGAAGAGAGAGTTTATAATGAACGACAACATTAACATTTTTAGTTAATTGATTAGTTAGTAACGTTTGGATACTTCTTTTAAGTTTTTTTTTAAAAGAAAATTAGCTTCTTTTATTTATTAATTAGTCTTGTCTAAGTTTCATTGATATTATTTGAATAAATACATGTTTGATAATGACACGATTTTCTACACAATTGCATAATATTACAGTAAAAGAATAATGTTTTTGTGGCAATTTGTTGAACAATAAAAAAATTTAATAATAATTTTTGTTTAAATCTAGCAACCTGATGGCCTTCATTTTTATAATAATAAAGGTGGCGGTGGCGGCGTATAAACAAAACCATATTGTATACAAAACAAATGACTGTCAAATAAATGACACGCCTACTAACCAGCCTATTTTACTAGAAATTTGTAGAAATGATCAATAAATGTCGATTTTTTCCACATTTAAATGACAATAAATCTGAAAGATTAATTATTTGATTGAAATTTGATAAAAGGCAAAATTTTGGACGAATCAAAATTCATTGTCAACATTATAAAAAAAAATTTGTAATGATGATGATGATGATGGTGGTGGGGGAAAAGTGGGGAACAGCTGACAACCTAAACATTACCGACATCTTGCATTTTCCTACACTGTTGCTCGTTTTCAGTTTTTTTTTTCATTCGTTGTTTCCAATACTTCAAAATCAAATTGGTTGATTACGATGACAGAAACGTAACAAATTATCAAATAATTGTTAATTTAATTCACAAATTAATTAAATTCCATTTAAGTAATACGTGATTTACTGTCATTAAAAGTGTATAAAGTTTTCCACCAACGAAATTTATCAAATCTAAAAACAAGTACGTGACGTCATGTGATTGCGTTTTCATGGTGTACTAGATTGAGGTAAATATAATTTTCTAATGTTTATATTGTCATAATTTTTAGTTCAATTAAAATTTGCTTATTTTTACAAATTTAATTCGTATTGTTTCATCTATAATTAATGGATGTTAATTGATTAATTTTGATGTTTAATTGAGAAATTTGTAGTTTTTCGAATTGGCGTTGGTATAGTCGCGATATGTCCTTGAACGATTTTCTTTTATTTTTTTCCCCCCTTAATAAAACACCTACTAGATTAAATCAAACAAAATTAATTTATAAATTGAACATTAGTTTAATTGAAATTAAGACGATTTTCGCGTTGAATTTAGTTAAAACAACATCTGTTTGCACAAATTTTGCAATAATTAACGTGTTTAATCGAATATATTTTTTTGTTTTTTTGGTTTTTTTTTGGGAAAGTATACAAGTAGGACGCTAGATTGTGTCGCAATCATTTGGAAATATTTTATGAGCGGTTTAACATAATATTTAGCAAAAAAAAAACAGTCCTTTCTGGTTGTTATTGTTGTTATACTCATATGACATTGAAAATCATCAATTATTTCAAACTATTAAATAATATGTCCGCCATTTTTATTTCTATTATACAAATAAAATAGAACAATTGAAAAGTTTGCTATATTTTATATTAAAAAAATAATAATAATAAAAATGGCGTTAATTGTTTATATTCAAATAATAGTCGGAATCATTTTGTTGCCAACTGAATTAAAATTGAATCTAATCATTACAGGAAATAATTAAGAAATATTTCCAATTAAAAAAAAAAGATAGACAATTCAGAAATGATTTGATTGTAATTTAGTTAAATTTATGTATCCAATTAGCCATGAAAACATTTGAAAAAATCATGGCCTGCTTTAAAATAACAAAAACAGAATGAAGGATGACGTCACTTTTTTTTGTGTTAAATAGACAATTTTTGAATTATTATTATGTAGAAAATCTAGCTACCTTGTTTCAAAGAGACAAACAATTCTAGGAGAATCTAGCTAATCAGTGTGACCTTGATTTATCTACCAAAATTGGATCGATACAAATAGATGGGTTGAATTTCTTATATTTACCATATCATTTATAATAAATAAGTATGGAAATACCACCTATATGTATAGAATTGTTTTTGGTTCCCGTTACATAGGTTGACCTACTATCTAGTAGGCTAGTGTTTTTTTTATGTATATGTGTATATGGGATGACCTTGAATCCAGTTATAACAACTCTTTCTATTCGCGGATTCTCTTAGGTTTTTCCAAGGTTAAGATCTCACTTCTTCTTTCATCCATCCATTGTTATCTTTGTCTTTATTATAGATATATCTAGTTTTTGTTTTTTTTTAACTGTTTGTAAACAAACATTTAATGCAGTGGTTCTCAATATTTTCTAAAGTCCGGACAGTACAATCATGATGGAACACTTTCGAATGTTTACAGAACAATGGGTTGGGAACCACTGAATTCTGGAGTTTATTCCTTTTTCTTATTATTATATAAGTTGGCAGTTTTTTTCCAAAGGTGGAAACTTCTAGTTATAACACTGATAAAAGCTTTATATTCTCATATTACTTGAAATAAGATACATAGTTGATAATAAATGGTTATAATCATAAAATGTTATATTGTATAGTAAAATAATTTACTGATAATAAAGACATAGAAACTTGTAATGGAATGAATGTACACACATACATGTGAAATCGAAATGAATAGTTTTTTTATTTCTTTTTTTTTATCGTGAACTTTAAAATAATGTCGTCATAATGTTTTTCAAACAAAACTATTCGATTAAAGTATGAATATTTTTATTTCAATTCTAATTAAACAAAGTTAGTGATCCTTTAATTTCAAAAAAAAAATTACGCGTTTACCGGGATTTGAACCCAGAAGTTCATATTTGTTAGACAGATGTGTTGCTAATTATCTCAAATGTATCAAAGCTTTGGCTTATAAAGCCGGGATCCCACGGCGCGTGATTTGGCAAACCACAAGTCAGACTCGGCAAAGCACGCGCCGTAGGAACGAGCGCGCCAGCCATTTCACGCTCGGCTCGTGATGACTTCTTATGCTTCCCCATCAGTTGTCGGTAAATTTGGCACGAGGCAAAGAGAAGACGAGCTTCCTCAGGTTCGGCTCATCATATGTCGGACCTGATCCATAAGAAAATATGGGTTCGCCACACTTCAGTAGCGCCCAGGTTGTCGTTAATGTGGTTATTTTTTTTTTTTATAATAAATAATTCATTATGTTTTATCAAAGAATACATAGTCCATAGAAGCTCATAAGTAAAGACCGGACGTATAAAGCTTCCTTAAGTCGACGCGCGCTTGTCGCGCGCCAGCACTCAACCAGTGGCGGACTGCGACGGTCTTGATTCAATAATCATAACCGCTCAGATATTCAGTTAAATTATATTTTTTTCATGATAATTGTTTACAAATACATTCATGACGATATTAAAAATAACAAAAAAAATAAATAGTAGTTCAGTTGCAGAAAAATGATAATATTCTTTATACTGGATAGAAATTTGTCGAAATACAGAATGTTGAATTGATGTATTTAACACGAAATTGGTTTCATTTGTCTGTTACTTTCACAATCTTTACTCTTATCTTTGGGCTTTGTCGGCAAAATATCAAAGAAAAATAAGTAGTAATCGAAGCAATTGTTCAAATTGCGGAAATTCCCTCATATTTCTTGTAGGCTTATCCTCTGAAGTTGTTAATGAATAAAGATAAACAGTTAAAATGAAGAGAGAAATGCCCAATAATGTTTTGCGGAGATTTCTTAATTTTGAAAAGAAAATTATTTTTCATATTTGTGTGATTGTTGCTTGTTGTCTCACTAGACGTCCATATGCTCTCAAGTGTATGAATGACAAAATGGGCATTTCTGTCTTTCTCTATATCTATTTTTAACAACTTTATTC
>JAZBGY010000133.1:89120-107158 GCA_037414755.1 Lydus trimaculatus | reverse complement strand
TCAGTAATTTACCTTTCTCTGTACCTTATTATATACCCGACAAGGTGACTAAGTTCTTGCACGACCGTATGCCTAGTTAAGATTGCAGCAGGGCCCCCTGGTTTATTTTTAGCGACACACCCAATCGGGTTAAAAGTAGGGTTACTAAGTTCTTACCCGATCATGTGACTGACTGTGAGTCAAGTCGGGTGGGCGAGTTTATGCCTAGCTATTCGCCCGATCGGATTTACCGTTCGGGAACCTTCTCTAAAGCGCATTACATTCTTGTCGGGTAGACAACAGGGCTGTATGGAAGGGACCCGATTGTACTTAGGGCAGAATCATACCACACCCGACCGGGTTCCCCGTTTCACTTTCTACCAGGGATACGATTGAATTAACATCAAATTCGACAACTAATACTGTATATTGTTGTTTGGTGAATTAGGAAGGAGATAGTTAATTTGGCCCACCATCACACCACTGTTGAAGATTTTGTGGTTTTATCGCTAGTTTTATTTCTACCAACCGATTCCCAAACAAAAGGCTATAAAGTGACTTAATAGAATAATAAAACTTGAAAGTGTCGCATAAGTAAGGCTTCCTGTGTTGTGGAGGGTGACACTTTTTGAATAAAATGAGAACAATTAGCTTGAATCTGTAACGAAGCGACGTGAATTGTACCTATTCACTATTTTCGCTTTGACTTTTATTTTGTTTTTTTTTTTTTTATCAAAAGTTACTGCCGTTACCATTTTGACTGAGCTTTATTTGACATCAACATTATGGTGCCTCAATTATAATCTAAATACCTTATTGAATAATGATGCCGCTTCTGTTTTATTAATTACCTTGTTTCGTTGTTTCCATTTTGTTTTACACTTTAATTATAAAATATCGACAGCTGGTAGATTTAAAAGACATCCACTGTTCGGTATTCAGAATATCAATATTTATGAAATCAACTCAAAAACTTTGTAATGTATTTGTTGGTACAGCTGTAATATTCTTATCAATAATAATAATAATCAACAAAAGTTGTAAAATTTTTCCAAAAAACTTGATCGCAAAATAACAGAAATCTGTATCTACAGTTGTACAGTTTAAAGTAATCGATGTTGCTTAATTGATAATTAATAGGGATACAATTTGTAATGATGTGTAACGCCGAGCTTTGAACTAGAATTACAGCACGGGGGCATATTTAATTTAATAAACCACAAGTTCATCCCCTGCCCCTTGTGTTAATTGATTCTAATTTACAACGAAACTAGTATGTAGGTAATATATAGCGTGATCATAAAATATTCTACATAATTCCTAATGATTATCCTACTGTAAGATCAATTTACTTGATGCATAATTAATTTTTTTTTCATAAACATTAAAATAGTATACTTATAATCAATAAACCAGTCATAACCTTAAATAAATCATTTATCGTTCTTGAATTGTCTGACAATATTTCATTAGAAGCTTAAACGAAAAATAATCCAGTATGGGAATTGTGACTTGGGTAGACAATCATTGGGGGAGCTTTCGATCCATGTTTTTGTTCTGATTAATTGAATGAATACGTTCGGAAAACACTAGTGTGAGATATTTTCGATTAATGCGTCTTTCTCTAACGTTTCGCGCCAACGGACATAATTAAACGTGAGCGCCTTTTTTTTTCTTTCCAACGTAAATATATTGGTTTCTCGTCAGTACTAATGAAAATTGAAAACCATTGAATCGGTTAACTGACAACAGTTATTCAGTTACATATTTATTGTATTAACGGCTATATAAAAAGATATATAAACGTTATAAAAAAACTTCTATTTCGTTTAATTCGATTCTTAGTTTCCTAGTGGATGTATTTACAAAATATATAAACTATAGTGAATTAGTTGGGAAACGTGTCTGTTTTAGAAATCTCTTAATTTTATAGCGTCTGATGCTCTTTTCTCACTGGAAACTTGAAAGTCGTCTAAACTGAATCACCTAAGGCATTACAACCGCGATTTGATCATCAAATGTAAATACTAACCGTATAAACATACATAACCGAACAACTGAGCTTATCCAACAAGTAGGGCTCCTGAGTAATCCATGTCAATATTTATTTTCTACGCTTGAGGACAACTGAAACAATATGAACAAATTTAACAAATATGAATAATTCAGTTTTAAGAAATGTGGTAAAAAAACAAATATAATTAAAATTTTCTTTCAGATATATCTAGGTAAGCGTTTACAGCTTCTAATTTACTTATATGTTGAAAGAGACTGTGTGGGATTTTGGATTTTCATCGTTAATTATTACAATTCGAGTGTATATGACGTGGCTTTTTATTATTAAATTGAAAATTGTTGCTTTGCTATTTTGAAGTGCTTTAATTTGGGACTTTATTTAATTTGGCGGCGCCACGTATTCGTGCGACCGTCATCTAGGGCGCCACAATTATTCCCATGTAATTCTCTATTTCTCTCTCTCTTACTCAATCTATTTTCCCTTTAATATCTAATAATACAAATACACATTCAAAATTTTGATATTTCAAAACGTACCGTTATTACAAATTTTTTTCTTGTTTTCGTTATTTATTTATAGCCGCTTTTTTCCCTGTTAGATGTGATACAATTCAAGTTGTTTTTGTTAAGAATCAAATGAAGAAAAGTCTTTTAAAGGAGATAGAGGTTGTTTCATTTTATTTTATTTTATTTTTTTTTTGTTTCGTAAAACTGTCCATGGTCGCCTCTTTATTCATGTGTTTCTCTCTTGTTCGGTCCAAATGTACGAAAGCTTACCATGTTTGTCGTCATGACGACGTTGGGGATGGTGTCGGGGGACCGACGACTGGGGCGCCACCTTAATAAAGTCGCTGCCGGCATAGAACAGTCTTGACTATAATGTCAACTCCAAGTCAATTGTTACGGTAAATATTAGGTGAAATATTTATATCTCCCTAGTCTGTTGAGGATGCCACTTCCTCTCTATAACAAATAATTGTTAAAAGACAATTTTTTTGGTGGCATCTTTGATTATTCCCAAAACACTATTACTAAAACAGATAATTTATATCGAATTTGAAAAAGATTATTATAATAGCTGGGGTGTGAGGTTGGAGCTAATTATACGATGCCGCAACGACATGAATCACCCTAATGACTATGATCATCAGCACTCACCTAATTAATCAAGAACGACGATGGATGATATTCCCTTCTGGTTAGTTGTACTCGTCGAAAGTTTGCAATGAAGCAAACTTTGTAAATGGACTTTTACTATATATAAATTGGATCGTCTTAGTTGTAAACGATTAAATATTACACTTCTAATGGAAATTTTACGATTCATCAAGTTGTTGAAATTGTTTATTATTATGTTTTAAGTGAACATTATGAATTTATCGTATGTTGTAAGAAATCTGACACATATATAACATTAAATATCATAGAAAAAGAAAACGTTCTCAAGTGTCGTAGTTCTAGATGATGTGATGACATTTCCTGATATATTCACTAATGCAACCCATTTTGTCGGTGACAGTTACAAATTATGCTTTTTAATACACTATAACGTCTAAACGTTGGGAAATATGCTTCTTAGAGCTTTAGATTATCAACGTTTTATGTTCGTGTCCTTTAAATACCCGTACATTACACATAAATGTAATTAAACTTTTAACCAAATAATAAAAACCGTAATATAGAGAATAAAACAACATATCTCAATTAGATTTAATTCAATATAGATTTTATAATTAGAACAGAAAGTGTGGGGATTTATTGTGTACGAAAGATATGAAAAGCGGCAGGATATTAAAATTATCTCTAATTGTATATGGGCATACAATTAGTTTACAACGAGTATACTACAACGAAATTGAATCTTATTTGGGGATGATCAAGTTTTGGCCGTTATGTAATAACATACGGCCAGAACTTTGAATTTTATATCAAAAATGGTGGATGCGCCGGGCGAAATATTTTAATTACGTCGACCACAGTACACATTTTAACTACGGTTGGATGCACTGTTATTGTTGAAAAGTTTATTCTTGTGTTTTTGTTGTGAGAATGAATTCGAAACCAATAGCTCCCAATCCATATAGCATTCAACACCGTTTGCTTAAAACAGAAAACCGTCCATCACCTGGACTCAATCAGAGTAAACTAGAACGACCGTTCTGAACTAATTGTCACATCGATCACTATCTAAGGTCTGTAGTCTGGTCCAGATATGGCTCTATATATCTTATGTAGTTGGAGGGTTGCAATATCGTACAACTAGGACAACACCTATTTGTCACTAAAGCAACACCTTACTAGATTGTAGTGGTGTTTTCATTAAACAAGGTATACGTACGACTTTAAACAAAAACGATGAACTTAAAACTGTTTTGTGAATCAAATTGTTCACTTATCGACGAATACAGCTTGCAATTGTAACAGATCGATACAGTCAAATATTTCCATTTAAGTGTAAATGGGGTTTCACAGAGAAACTTATCGATTTCGTCCGAAATTAGAGTAAGGAATTTCATTTAAATATTAACGAATATTGCGCAGTATCCAACATTTAAGTAGAACTATTAGTTAATAAACAGACCGATTAATTACATGAACAACCAAATTAAATTCTGTCGTTTACTTGTAAATAGTTTGCATTATTACGAAATTATCAAAGAATCTGATTTCGATAGGAAACAGTACGCAAAAAAAAAATGGAATAATACTAGAGAAATCGACTGCACTGTTTGTATTTGTATTAGCGAAAACGCCAGTGACAACATACGTGGGGTACGGTAATCTTCCTGCTGTTTCCCCACATAGGTAAACACGTATCTCTAATTACTGACCGGAATTTCATTTGCGATTAGAATAAATAAAACTCATTTGAGTCACACACGAAGGGACACTCTATGCATGTACGTGGACATTTTACAAAATAGACACACAAATATATAGCTCAATTCTCATAAATAAACAGAATATATATGTACATATTCGTATCCAAACAGCTACTATCAAAGAATAATTGCTCTGATACTAATTATCAGACGAAAATCAACGTTTGTGCAACGTTTTATTACTAGCAACTGTATTAAAACGAAAAATAAACATATAAAAGACCAAGACAATCAAACGGCCAGTTTTACCAACCTTCTCTCTTCTAGTTCATTGTTATCTTTTTTTGTTACGTCTCTATACAGTTACCTTTGATGTTGTAAAATCAAAGATACACCGCAGTTTCAAAGGGTGCAATCTGTATAATTTAAAACACTACTTGTTATCAGTTATTTTTATCTTTTTCGAAATCCAACATCAGTTAAAGCGAGTGGGAAAATTTCTACCAGATTTTGTATAAATTTAATAAAAAAAAAATACAGCAATGTCAGCTACTGAAACTTACAGTCGACATCCTAGAAATTTCATGGTTCATATCTTCCGGGCAGCTATCACAGCGGTCGAGTTGTCGCCTAACATGAATCGCCACCGCAATAAAAACTGTAGAAATTCGGACTTGATTTATACAAGACGGTCCTTTTTTCCAGCAGCACACATATACACATCCACATATATACATATATATAAACATGAAAAGATACGTGACAAATACATTCCAACCGAGTCCAATTTTATTTTTATATAGGCATGTTATCTCTTCGTTGGCATTACAAACGATCCCATAGGATTTATCTTTCAACCATTTGCAGGTATAGTAATTGTATATGGGTTGTGTGGCAATATAGGCGCATAGTACTGATATGGTTTATCTTTCAAAATTATGTTGGATTATTGTAAAACTTATTTGAAATCTCTGTATCCGGTTCATTACAAAGGAACTTTTCGACCGAGAAACAAAGTGCAGTAATTTCACTGAAGTGTGTCGTAATTTAGATTTTTTATTTTCAAAGAGAAATTGAAAAAATGAGTAATTACTAAATCCAGTGGAAAACTGTGAAATTTCTTATTATTCCTCTCTCCTACAATATTTTAAAACAAAACTGTAGGTTGAGTTCCCCTTGTATCGATCTTGAAAAAGTTAAACAGACTGTTAAGAATTCGATGAAAACTCCTATAATGTTGTTGGATTAAACGTATTTTCTGTTTTTTAAATTATTATTTTTGTCATTTAGCTTCTAATTACGTCATAACCATTGGTATTACAATCGAATGCAGCCAGACGTTAGTGTCGAAAAGGGAGAACGATGTCTGTTCTTTTTGTGGTTTTGTACTGGAGAATTCATATTACGCCAGTGCAGATTACTTACTTTACATTTAATGAAAATCTTAAATTTCCATGGCTCTGCTCCTCTATAGAGCCAGACATATAATAACGTCATGTTAAATAATTTCGTCGGGACCAGGACCAGAAAATAAATAGATGACCATCTATCCTCCGCCATCACCCTGTAGTCTAAAACCAATTTGCAACGCCAACTCCAGGAAATCATGCTGGGAAATTGCAACCATCCTTAACTTTATTCAGCTTGCACTATTGATTATGTCCATTTGTGGATGTTTGTGTTGTTACACAAATTCATTTGTTGGTTAATAATGATGGAAACAGATAGTGAATGCACTTTGATTTATGTTATTTTTCTTTTCAAATATCATCATTAATGTGTTTTGATGTTCATGTGCTAATTGGACTGATTGAAAGACATATCGCAGTTGTGATCTAAATTCAATACAGTCAGGCTTTCCCTGTGAAATAATAACACTCCAGCAAATCATGATTAATCAGTTCCTGTCGTAGAGAGAGGCCTATGTGTTTTAGTGGGAAAAAAATGCCAGGATATTGATGGCAACTGACACGCTTTGATATATGAATTAATGTGCTCCGTCGCTCGGACCTAATATAATTTTATTGTTTGTCACATCCTCTAGTTTGGGCTTGATTTGTGACCGATCAGTTCAACAATCTAAAATTACTACAGCCCTCAACGATCCTCTTTTTATTTTTATTTTTTTTTATAATTTAATTTGGCACCTTCTCTCAAAGTTTAATTGTCTGTTTTACTACAATTTAAGTGGCAAACTTAATAAATACGAAATGAAATTTCCAAGTAGTGCCTGGTGCAATATTTGAACGAAACTGGTATCTCAAAACTTTAAAGTGTCTCTTAGTTTAGAGTTTGTGTATTTTAAAACAACCGGCACTTGAACAGAAAAACAAACGTCTGGGATTCTATTGAATTCCAAATGTTCACTATTGGTAACAACAGCAACAATAATAGAAAACTTTCGTTTCGAATTTCGTTTGAAATTAATTCCGATCCAAACTTTATATCTAAACTACAAAAAAAAAGAAACCACTTATACGATATGGTAGATATTCCTAGATAAATTGAGTGAATAATGATGCAACAAAAGAAGCTAAAACCATCAATATGATCGTTAAGATTGGAAATTTAAAAAAGTTGAGACATTCTTTATTTGATGGGCGTCTATCGGCTATCATTTACATATAATCGATAATAACAGTCAATTGGAAATAAGGACGAAAATTGAGCTTTCATCGAATAGCCATAGCAGATTAGATTATAGTTAATTTGTTAAATTATATGCAATTGCTAATAAAGCTAAAGCTGTATTAATAATGAAGTGAAATATCATAAAGGCACAATTAAACACGAAATTCCGGTTCTGTCTAAAAGGCAACTGACACTTTGAAGAAGTGCTCTAATAGAGAGAAAATTTAGTTGCACCAAATTATTGGTGCAAACCAGCAACTATTCTGCTTTAATCTCCTGCTCCTGATTTAGTATTGAGAAAATGACCAATCTCTGACCCGACTACAATCAAACATATCTGCCAATTTAACTTCGACAGAATTACTTCTTAAAGTTGTGCATTGTCTTGTCGGTTTCGATAAATTTCGTTTTTCATGTTCCATGACGTGTTTTCTACATCAAAACAAGTCTGCTGTTTGAATCGTGTATTTGATTTCGATCCTATACATACATCTACACGCATACACATTTAATAATGTACATATATATAGATATGTCCTGGTGGAATGAATTCCGTACGGAATTGAATGATCCGGTGTGGAGAACTGAAATTGGGCTTTGCTGTTCGTACTTAATTTCACGGCCCGTCAACTTGTTGAGAAACTGACCAAACTGTTCATTCATGTCTCTCTAATGCTGTTATGACAAAAGTATTACATACAAGTTAAGCCATTCACAACAAAGAAGTGGGATAATTGATATTTTCATCCTGATTCTAAAAATTTGTCAAACATAATCCAAATTTGTATGAAACTCATGTTGTAATTTTTAATTAAAAAAAAAAAGAAAAACCAAAATGCACACTCATTTGTACGGTTTCTATAGGCTAAATACACATTTGCCGAAAATTCCTGCTGTTCCTTCCACTCAAAGGATCGTTTTTAATTTAGCAGAGAATCCGGCTGGTTTGCGGTAACAAGGCGACACCACTCGGCACAATAAATATTTCGATTAACGAAGGGTGCCGCTTAATATCGCTCCAATGTTCGGGTATTTTGTTCTTTGGCTGTTTGCCTTCACACATATATGGTCGAATGGTTAAATTAAACGGTTGTTAAGGGATGTGCCAGGGAACGGCAGTCTATAACAGGATTAAGGTTAAAACTCAAATGAATTCATGCTACAAATCAACAATAAACTTTTTGATTTTATTGTGATCTTTTCTGTATTTTGCAAACTGTTGTGGTATTGTCGCATCAAGTTGCTGGATTATTGGCAGTGAACTGTATTTAGAGGCTTGATTTGTGTACGAAATTGCTATACACGGGACATGAAACTACAGAAAGCTAATAACTGAACATTTCAATACATAATATCATACATATGTGTGCACATATTGCACCAGATCAAAGTTACACACAACAGCTTCTAATTGAGTTCAAGTCGGATGAAATAGCATTAGAGTGCTAGACGTGATGCTACAACACACTCAGAATTTGCATAATATAATGATAGAATAATTATATAGTTATGTCATTAATTTTATCATCTAGTGAGTTTACACCGAAATTACAATTTAACAATCCAATTTAGATGTAAACTGTATCGGTGGAATAAATTTAGCGAATTGTTTTGAAAAATGCAATCATTACATTTATCAAACATTTCACGGGTGCACTTTAAGGTTGTGTCACATCGTTGAAATGGTAGAAAATAGAATTTAAGATCGTTCATGTATAAATGGAATCCACAAAGTACATTCATTGCAACACAACGAAATCCTCTGTACGAAGTCGACAGTAAAATAATGTAATCCTTATCATACATATATATTCTATGAAATTCTGTTGTAATGAAATTGTAATTTTACCTATAATTCAAATATACGAATTAGAATTTGTAGTAACGTAAAAATAGAATTGCGGTTGTAATCTTCTAAAATTATGGAAATTGTCAAAATGAAAATATGGTTGGAATATTATCAATTTGGATTTGTCAGAAACATTGATCTATCGGCTACCCCTGGATTCAATTTTCATGTTAAATTACATTTGCTACTTTTTACTCAATTTTTAATATTGTCATTATGTAAATTAAATGCCGCAAATTTTTAACGTACTGAAAAACCTATTAAAAAATAGCCCAAATTGGAACAGACGTGCAACATAAAAAAATTGAACAATATTGTCGTCACAACTGTCTACAATAAATTCTCATTAAGTGACAAGAGAGTCTATGGAGATTATTTCAGTTTAGACTGTGAACGAAAAACTGAAATTTTCTTAAAATACAATAAAACTCCAGTATAATGATATTCAAGGGATCATCACAATGGTGACGTTATATCCGAGCGTCATTATATTAGGCTTTTCATCTAATAAAGTACTTTTACAAAATTAGGAAAAATTATAATAATATTTGGACGAATTTATAGTCGAGCGGCTGCAAGACTGCTTATTTCCAACCATTTCCGGGATATAAAAATACGTGCACAGAACGAACGCAAGGTATAGAGCCATAAAACGGTAAAGTGACAACTGTGTGTAGTAAAATATGGAAGCATTAAGGTACTTATGCTTCTGTAGCATTACTGTCCACACATCTTCTCCTATAATTCTTTCTCTTAGAACCAGTTCAATATATGTTTAGTATTTCGTGTATATATGCCATTAAAACTTTGAAACGTAAGTCACGTGCTCTTTGTTTGATTCATTGAATTATGGGCTATCTCCCACTCTCTAACCTTACAGTTTTCCAATATTAATAGATGAATAAAACAATACCACAGAGACCGATCAAATTTTTTTTAATTTTGCCCCTTATTTCCACTGACATTCTTGTAAATAAAACAATCCTGAAAAATGGAATATTTTAATTAAATTTCTATTTCCACCAGCAGTACGATTTCATTTCTATTATTATTATCATTATTATTATTATTATTATTAAAGACAAAAGGAAGTTTTACAAAATTAATAGAGTCACTGACAGAAACCTGAAATGAATTGAACGAACGCTATGCACGTGCATTACCACATGTTCCAATATTTCCAGATAACAATGATAATAATAATATTAATCGAGAGGAAAAATATGTGCTTTGACTATATGGGTATTGATTATATAAACTGGGAGAAAGAAATAGGGACATGAGGGAGAGAAATAGTAATATATACGTGTGTATTCATTTCAACGTCCGGGATTCCGGGACAAAGTATAATTAACTGGAATCACGTGGGAATTTTAAACGAGTTGCTTGATATAACATTGCTGAACTGATATCACGTGGATAGAAACGACAGAAAATTGTAGAGTTTCTTTAAGCACATCATTATTACACCTGTATAATACCGTTGTTTTGTTTCTTGTTATTACGTTCAACTAATGAACGAGCAGCAATTTCTAGTAGAAATCGGCTAAATTTAACAGAACAGTTAGTCTAATTACAATTCAGGCTAATGAAGCGTACTTTTTAATAATAAATTTTAAGTTGAACAATTATTGTAGTAGTTGGAAATTAAACAAATTATAAATTTCGTAATTTTGTAAAAGCATAGGAACAATCTCTACATTGTTGAAAGTTTTTTTTTTGTATATAAAGATGTTCAGGTTTAATTGTTGAATTCTGTGACAATATTCGTATTGTCATAAATGACTTTATCCTAGTTTCAAATTAACACTTACCAACTATTACTCCATTTTCAAATTATCTACTTATTTGCATAGAAATATTCCGTTGTACAGTTAACGATAACAATTCTAATCTGAAATAGATGAGAAGAACACTTGACAATTTTCATGAACTCGTAATAAGTGATAGAAAATCTCCTTTGATTGGCATTGGACTGGATTAATGTCCGGACAACTTGTGCGAAATTGTCGAGAATTAATCCACAACAAGGTTGAAGTGGCTTTCAACTGGAAAGCCAATGAAAACTGAATCTTGGTCGCTGGAAAAACTTTGCTTTATATATGTATATGGAAAGAAAAACTTTTAAATACACATTGTAGAACTAAGACAAAAGCTTAGTAACGCCGTAATGGCTTTTTGATCACTAGCTATTGTAGTCGATCGTTCATTTATCAAGCGGTTTTTCATTAAACACCCATTATTGTGACTTGCAATTGAATCTAATTGTAGACAGATCCATCAAACTGTATATGAATGTAAAGGCGATTTTTATAATAATTGTTCGAATAAAACTTTTCGATCTATATATGCAAACATCAATTACGTTTGCGTGTCTTTATTTCTTCTAACATATATCTGAATTTAATTAACTTCAAGATCGATCTGTTAGCACAAGTTCTAAGTTATCAACGGCCGGAAGGAATATTGGTCTTCCGGATAATCTCGAACCGTCGACTTTATAAAATAAAACACTTGAGTTCGGCACGAATTTCCATTGTGTTTGTTTGGAAAATTAATACACTTGATGGTGTGTTAATTAAAAAACATGTAAGTTATGTTGTATTTTTCAAAGTTGTATTTCACCACATTCATTTCAAGTTCTCTAAAGGGCTGTAAAACATTCAACATGGCTAGTTTTGCCTCTTTATCACACCTGTATATATACATAAAATAGAAATAATTAAATTTTTCATTTCGTGAATACAAATTATAGGTTTATTAATTAACTTGGACGTTTCTAGAAAAGTTGTAGCAAGTTGCGTGTTACTTGGATTTATCATTTCGAAGAAAGTTGTTCATAAAGGAGATGATATTTTATTACTAGCTTGTGACAAATGCGATTTATGATTCAATTAACTCTAAGACGATCCAGTTGTAGATTAGTTACATATTTCACGTTTCTCTTTTTATGTTTCTAGCAAACGGGCAAAAAAATTGAATGAACAAGTTTTTTGAAATATTCCGAGAAACATGTTAGTAGAAAACCGATATTAATTCTATTAAACGTGTATCGAGTGTAGACAATGTATTATTGATATATAAAACCCCATATCTGCCTTGATATCAGTTCAAAAGCCTCTTAATTACAGCTCTTCTAATATGAGCGTTTGCTAACTGTGGTAATAGAGCATTTTCGGATACTTTACAGGATGTTGACGTTGTTTGTTAGGTACATTTTCGCTCGTTCCAACGAAAAATCTTTAATAATAGATGTTTTGAAAGGATTTCTTTTAATAAGAGAACGCTGTACGGAAAGGCAGCAAAAATAAAAGTTAACTCAAGTTATAGAAGAGAACAAAACAGAAGACGCATAAGAATTTATTAAAAGAATTCTACAAATCCAAGTTATGAAAAGACCGTATATGAAACCGTAAACTGTGCTATAATCAACGGAATTTCATCTTTTTATCGACAATATAAATACGACGAACTTAAAAACGTTCAAATAAATATCATACAGCGCGTCGCGCTAATGTCTTCCGAATTCGATACGCAACACCAACCGCAAATCATTGGAAATTCTGCACCCTTCTATATATATAACTCACTAAAAACCTAATCAATGAAAAAATTATGGCTTTTTGTTATTTTCGTTGTTGTTTTAGTTTTTCGATAATAAATCAAATGGAACGCGTTTTCATTTTAACGATTTGTGCGGCAAGAGGTATTACGAATTACACCGGAAAGTGTCATTATTCATTTCTTCAGGCGCGTTTCAACCATTTGTCTAATCGGTAAAAGTTATTGTAACACAAAACGGGGAACATCGTCTCATTGGACGTTCACTGTTTATGAGCAAATTAAAATTTATAGTTGGCTCGTTTCACTGATAATGGTGCAATTTGAATTCCACTTATAAAACTATAATTAAGTGATTATAGTGACGAGATAATCGTACAAATGAAATATCCAATATGCAAACAAACTGGATAGAATACAAAGAGCAAATTTGTTTGTTTTTTTTGTGATAAGTTAGCATTAACAAAGGCGTCGGTTGCCGATTATAATCAAAAGGATATAAGGTTTTACTATGTGTTTGCTATTCCTGTATACTGTATTCAGCTTTCAGTTCTTATATATAAAGTTCCAAACAGGATGTGTACACTTTAGGGAAATAAGATCAGGGTTCCAAGACTTGACGGTGGTCTAATTCTGTTACCCTTTCATCTTTACGTTGTCGATGTTATGTTGCGACAACACCCAACACATTATTGGTATCGAATCCCTTTTTTATTTTCAAACAAACAACATATATGAGAAAAATATGGTCTGACCTTACAGAAGTTGAAAGTATTCATATGACATGAATCTAATTTTGAGGATCAAACGATTCGTAAACTGAAGAAGAAGCCATTTTGTTGCTACTTCTATACCAGTGAACAATGCCAAATTGTTATATTTCGATGATTGAGCATAAAAACAATTAACAATTAATTAATAAATCAGTCGAGCGTATAATCAACAGTTTTGTTACAAGTGCGTATGGCAAAAATTTTTTGTAAATAATTCAATCAAAGTTTTGTAATCGAATCGATTCTGTTTTAAAATTAAAATACAAACATTGTATTCAGTTTATGTAAATATGGATTCTGGTATGATCAAACAACAATTTAATGGATTTGTAGAACAGAAACTGGTTGCAATAGATATGGACACATTCACACACACACACACACACACACACACACACACAATAATAAAAAAACAGACACATAGATAGAAACTAGACGGATATTTGTTGTTCATTAATCGACAAATACGTGTATTCTGAGATGGAGGTTGCGATAATGTGTCGTTAATCTAACCGTACATCCCCTAAACGGTAAAATATCAAAGCACCATTTATAATCCAATGATTAAATCTGTGCAGATTTGTCGGTCGACGTGTTGTCGTCGTTGCTGTTGTTATTATTCAGTTTTGCCCTAGAAGCGTATGCCGTCACCCTCTAACTCCAGCATATATCACAGTTAAATATTCTAATAAATGATAGATGCTGATGGTGTATACTGCTGTTACTGCTGCTGATATTAAATAGGCTTGATAATGATAAATCCACAACCGCAGTCACTATATGTAATATAATAATGGGTGTGATTATGTTACTGGATTAATTATTCGCCCGCGATATCAATTACTGAAGGCAATATTTGTAATTAATGCTTTAACACCGATACAACTTTGTTTAACGTTAGATTTTATTAGTTACAATTATACGCAAAATCCAATCAATTAAATTACTGGGGTAAATTAACAGAAATTACCGGGATGGGGTGTTGATTATGGATCGAGAATTAAGCATGTTTACAACTTGTATATACAACTTAAAACATATCACAAAAAAAGGCTTGTTGAAGTAGCCCCTCTGTTAAGTAGGATTGGGCAAAGATTAAGCCGCCGGCTAGACTCCTGCTTTTGTTGCTTCTAATTTGCTAATTATAATGGAACCATTCATCCAAAAAAAAAACAAACACAGGAATTAATATGAAAGTTAAAGAAGCACAATTTAAAACCTTTTTATATCGCGAAATTGCCTGGAAATTAATGCAACTTACAAAAACAACAGTCATCCCCCTGAATTCTTCACTTTATTGTTGTCAGTATTTTTTTTTTGTTTTTGAAATAATTTAAGCACCCTTTATAGTTAATAGAATGGAATACTAGAGGAATTTAAATAAATTTATTCAGCTATACTAGAATAGCAAACAAATAATGATAAGATATCAAGTTGAACTATGCGATTGTCGAGTATGGTGGAGCTCCTAAAGTTTGTTAAGTACAAGATTTCCAGTTCGCATACTAAATAAGTTTCGAACGACTTTTTGGCTTAAAGATTTGTCACTCTACAGCGATAGGGGGGTGTTCTTTTTGTATTTTCAACACCCTTCTAGATTCCCTTATTAAACTCTAAAAGTAATCATAAAGTATTACTTATTTTACACATCTATACCACCTTAAAAATGTTGTTAATATTAATAGAATCTGTTGAATTGATTTTTTAAACAAATATTGAAAGTAACGTCAATTTGGTTGTGTGAAATTATTCAAAATATTGTCGAGATTTGAAATGTAGATTTTATAGTAAAATTGTACTTTTGATTTATTATTCTTTTGGGGAAGTAGTAAACAGATATACCTACATACTTACAAAGTTGTATATACAACATACTGCTCTCCCATGGATAAAATATTCATCCAATAATAATACATCATCCCTTAGAAAATATTCTAACAACGTAATTCACCCATAAACTAACCCTTAGTTGCTCTAACCTACATTATATTTAATTTAATCCCAAAATAAAATAGGTTTGCGCCCCATATTTCTACAATTTTTTAGATTGTTTCTGTTTGATAACAAAATCTTTCTGTAATAATATAAAAGATTCAAGAAACTGTTAGATTTTATGCGCGAAAATAGTTTTATGATGTTGTAATCTTGTCTTGTTTGAAATATAAAACCCGACAACTGTAAAACATCAAAATATAAAGAAGTACCTACTACTTTTCGAAGATGCAACCCAACTTTTACACTTATATTATACGTTGTTGTTTGTTGTTTCCTTTTTTTTTTATGGTTGCTCCCGCTTTTGTCGGTTTACTACATACATATATACTGATAACCAGGACTATACGGACGTATGTATTTAGGCATTTGGGGCGTTTTATTAGTTGCTTTTACTTCTTTTTTCTTTACGATCACGGTTTTTATATTATAATCATTTCAGGTATAGCGAAAGTAAGTTTTGTATTATCGTTAGTATCATGCCACAGAATGTTTTGAATGACTTTTTCAACCCGCATACCGTTACTACAGATTGTGACACACCCTTCTAACTGATAAAATAACCAAACTTGTATTTATTGCGACAATCAATAATATCACATTTCGAATTTCAATATATATTTATCTGATAACAAAAAGTGATGACAAGTTTCGAGATTCATTAAAATTGTCCGTTCGGTTTTTACCAATTTTCAAGTTTATAACGTATGGAATTGATCGAATTATGGTCAAAATAGTTTCTATTGTAGATAAATAACTTGTTAATCGGATAATGCCTCTATTAAACAGGTCGATTATCGGAACAACAAAATTGCCATCAATAATATATATAAATTGCTATCGGCAACAAAGGGTAGTAAATCCACAGCCAATTCTGATAAAACACGGGCCAACGGTAGCTATTATAGCCAGTTATACTATGTTTATAGAAACAAATCGAGCTATAAAAACTCGATTTAATATCAAAATAATTACTTAATTAATAATTTTGTAAAGTAAAAGTTGAGAGAATTTCCCAATTTACACCATTCAAGTTTCAATTAGTTGATAAACTTACTGACACAACCACAATTGAGGCAATAATTAGTCTGAATTGTTTGATGTTAGCACGGACCAAAAACGAAAAAAAAAACAACACGAACATTTGACCAGAGGGTGGATAAACGTGTAAAAAATTCTATTTCGTTGTACAACCACGCACTTATACAATTTACCGTAATTCATCCAACATTCAAATCTCTTTGATCAAGATGATAATACCCGTAAACATTCCAAAACAGGAAGTTAAATAATTGCGGCTGACCATGTTATTCTCAAATGCCTCTACGACTCTACTAATCCAGTAAAAGCTGAAGTACTTCACAATGTGTTGTGTAGAAACAGTTATTAAAGAATATCCTCGACGATCGTTAATTTCACATTTATTTATTTTTTGTTTTCTGAAGAGTCACTGTTATCTTTAAGACATGCCCTTGTGTGACCCACCATAGCTGTCCAACTTCTGGAATAGAGTTATGAATTCTGTTTGAAATTCACCAACAATGGAAAACTTTGATTTCTATTCTAGAAAGAACGAATCGCTTATTCCGGTACCCGAAAGTTTTTCTTCTTAGAGTTTAGTAATAAAGAAGAATTTTGCAGATCTTACAAACAAACTAACAACATTCATACAAAAAAAAAACACAGAAAGAAGATGGAACGAATAGAATCTCTTTTTTTGACGTCTGATATATAAGAAACTCGAATGTTCGTTAGAACTATTGTGATAAATGAGCCATATCACTGGATGATAATGAAATATTGGAATCGTCTTGAACAGTAGGTGGTACGATATCATTATTTAGAAAATAGCCCCTGCTTTTCTATCTACCACCTATATGAGAATAAAAAACGATAGTAGCCCTCACTCGTAAATAACAATATTGTTATATCAACAACCTGGTAGTGTATTGAAATTTGTCCGGTGATCACCCCAGTTCAGCACACAACCGACACACAAATCACCCCCAGATGGTTTCTTAATGCGCTTAATCTGCACAATTGGTTACTAATTGTTGTCAAACAACTCCAAACTTTAACTTGCTTCACAAAGTTTCTTAGTTGTGAAAAACCAATAAGAATTATGTATATTGGAGTTGCATGTATGTACATTTCCGTTATCTAGTTCCAAGTTGGGAAGATTAAAGTCGATTTGAAATTGTTCCAAATATCGAAAGCAAACATTTTTAAAATGAATCGAACTTGTGCTGCTATATTTATGTGAATCGTTAAGAAGTTGTGTTATTAAATTTTAAACAATTACCAAGTGTCTTGACTTTCATTGTACTAAAGCCCCATACGTGACAAAAGTAATGAAGTCGTTACAAAAATAACACAAAAATCAATCGATACTTTTTAATGTTTGTTCCACAAAAA
>JAZBGY010000133.1:34189-89072 GCA_037414755.1 Lydus trimaculatus | reverse complement strand
AGAGACGTTTTAATTTTTCCTCTCTGTTCTCCTATTTTCTTTTTTTCCTCCACACCAATTTTATCATTTACGCCCGCTATTAATTCCCTTTCGTATAGATTCCTGTTTTAGTATCCAACCATTTATATCGGTGTAATTAAAATGTTTGTTTAATTGCTAGCGATTTTCAAACGGTAAAATATCAGAGCATTCGTTAATTAGTTGAACGAGTAAAATTAACGAAAAAAAATTGTTTCATTTATATGATAGTAGAGTTTCAAAAGTCTATATAAAGTCCCAAGTGTAATACAACGATCACGCAAGTTGATTATTTTTGTTTCATTTCTTTTTTATTTGGTTCAAAATGCTGGTAATTAGGGGTGTGAAGAGAGGCCTACTGCAGAGTTAATTTGTGAAAAGTGTACAAGTGTGTTTGAGAAAAAAGGTAGTATCAGCAGGATGGTTATAAGTCGATATATCTTCCAGATTCAAGTACTTGGCAAAGACCCAGACAGTGTAT
Source organism: Lydus trimaculatus (assembly GCA_037414755.1). Lineage (NCBI taxonomy): Eukaryota > Metazoa > Arthropoda > Insecta > Coleoptera > Meloidae > Lydus > Lydus trimaculatus. The sequence continues at coordinate 88,573 of JAZBGY010000133.1, read as the reverse complement.
AGTAGAGTATTTTAGATTGTATATGTCTGGAAACATCACTTCGTTTTCTCTCTATACTGTATCCACATATAGATATATAGATAGAAAGCAGAGATTGGGGTGATAACAATATCTCTTATAAATATAGAAATTTTCAAGTATCGTTCGACATATTCCAATAATTCAGATGCCAATCGTCTTATCAAATGTTCCGTGTAATTTTATTCTAAAAACAATATTATTTTTTGTTTTATATAGAAAACCCATCGAGTCGAGTTAATCGTGAATTTGAACGTGTGGTATTGAATGACAAGGACACTTGTTACTCAGTGATTGGGGCAATAACAAGCTGTGATTACCTTGTCAATCTGTGAACAGATTGTTTGGAACTTTCTTTCTTATTCTCTTATTTTTTTTTGTTTGGATACAATCGAGATTGATATGGTGCTTTGAACAATTCCAACAATTACTTACAGTATCAAAGTGTCAAAATAATTTACCAATAGCAGACAACACAATACATATTTACTGATATTCTCACTTAGAAAACCTCCCAAGACTGTTAGTGTAACTATTCCAGTAAGTTTTAGAAGTGCAGTGTAAGCGTTTACACAGATTCGAGATGAGCAACTACCAAAACTTCACATATCTCTTTAATTGTTGTAGGTTCAGTCCTTAATACTAACACATACAACTCGATAGGGTTTCTGCCGGTTTTTTGTTCCACTATTACCATAAATAGGTGATAATCCGTAACGGATCCTTTTTATAAAAATGCAAAAGAGTTCAAGATTTTCCCTTGTTCATCCATTCTTAAGCCAGATTTGTATTGGATCATCTGCCACCATTAGCATTACATTTCTAATTAATTAAAACTCATTCCACGACACACAATTCAATTCGTTTTTGGTTATGTATACGACAGATGAAGTATTGGTATGCCATAGATTTATACGCAAACAACAAAAACAGAGTGGAAATCAAATTTGTGCGATATAATGAAACAATGAGTACAACTTGTTATGTGTTGGAATGAGCGAGAGAGAGAGAGATTGGTTCATGTCAAAAATTTAATTACTCAAGTTGAGCGATGTACATACGTACATATACATATATTAGTGTTACCACTGTTGCCACCACCACCACCGTTACCGCACTGGACGAATTTTGCTAGCGAATTGATTACAAACGTTGCTAACGTTAAATAAGTGGGTTTTTGTAGAGTTAAACAAAATATATACACCTTTGTGTATGGTCATAACTTTATTCCAAATTAGCCGCTTTTATTAATAAATTCGGTCTCTCTGTGACCGCTTAATTTGTACAAAGTTCAAAAATTTGTAAACATAATTATCCTTCCAGAGATATTTGTTTTGATTGGCAGTATTGTCGCTGTAGCCTTAAATATAAACTTTCTATACAAATAATAATGCTGCTAAAACCACAATCCTATCTTGTATTTTAATTGGGATCGGAATTGAGATTGAAGTTAAGGCTGGTTTTGGAAATTGTTCTCATAAAATATCGATCAGTAGTGTTGCAATTGAATAAAACGATAATAATGTTGTCTTGGATATTTGTAAGAATTTCATTTTCTATTATTATAAATAAACGGTGATGTTTAGTTGACAAAACTGAAAATATTTGTAGTATGTTGAAATGTAAGTATTCCGTACATGAATTAAGTGTTCCATGTAAATTTCAGCAATAAGCGGGTAGTCGAGTGCTTCAGACTCACGAATTCGTTTCAAATGCCAACGAACACAACGGGAAATGAAACAAGGAAATTTATTATATCAGAATTCGTGCATGCGTGTATTGGAATTTATATTGCGGAAAATTACCATAAAAATTACCTCTTAAATAAAAGACAAAAAGTGTCCAATATCTTTCAATAATAGTTAACAAAATAGATCAAGCTATATGATTAAAGTTGTTACACAAACAATTGGACAAATTGAGAAAATCCTGAAATGTCCTAGTTTCAGATTACTAGTCTATCTAGAGAAGATGGAATAAGATTGAAGTAATTATCCTTAGGGCATCAATTGATTTACTTCCTCTCTCCTGATCCAACTATATAAACATCTTTATTGCACACGCCTCTTCACTATTAGCTGTGAGTGAAATCGTTTAGTGATGACGGTAAATTAGGGCTAGTTATAGTCAAGTTAATTGCCATTAGACGAAACGAACAAAAGCTACTTAACATGCTAAATTCTCGTTACGTGCTGCTCTATGATGACAAAGATAGATGATGATAGGGCTATCTATATATATATCTCTATCTCAACGTTTCGTCTTCTCAAAGAATTAACAATTAGGCAACTATGATGGCTGTTGTTGTTGTTAATGTTGATGAACAAAGTGACAAAACTGGAGTATAGTCATTATGATGCCTCATCTAGTCTTTGCTATAATTAAGAGATGAAACTTGACACGTGTTACCTGTCAAATTGTTATCACCTGGTTATTCTATTACGCGACACTAGAGAATTTAGAATTTGTACAAGCTCACATTAGAAAATAACGTCAAAGTTCCATCAAAACATACCCTTGAAGGCCAATTTATATTTTAGTAATTTTATAAATTGCTTCAATGTTATTGTTTTTTCTATGTGACTATCATGAATATTCTAATAATTTATAAGAAAAACTACCGAGTTTTGTAATATTCAAACAAGGATGTATTTGCTTGAAAGCTCTCCATGTATTAAGCTACATTTCATCCAAATATGGTGAAATAACGTGTAGAATTCTCCGATGGTCTTATGTGGAAATTGTCTCTAGTACAATAAATGAGAAATGTCTTTTGTTGCCCATAATCTTGGTAATCTTTGGCTGGATTATTGTAGTTGAGAAAGGACTACATTTCAGGGTAATGAAGTGGCTGCAAATTCATCTATAAAGTATTCAACATTAAATTTAACAACAATCATTTATTACAACTAAACCTGGAAAGCAAAAAACAAACACTAGAAATGGTAGATTTTTTTAAAAAATTAACTGTATTATTCCGTATGAAAAGAATCAAGAACAAACAACTTTTTCTTGGATGACAGTTGTAATGGAAAACCAAAAGATTCCGTCTCGTTATAGATGAGAAAACGAGTGTTGTCTTTGAAATTGTCTGACTATAGAATTCACTATTTCATGCCGATATGTGTTGAGTTTGTTTGACGTTCACGTTGTTGACATAAGTTTGAAGAAGGACAATCACTACAGTATCTTGTTTTTGGGAGAAAATCAAATGACAGCAATGTTGAAATTCCATTTCATCTTATAGTCCCTTGGAAAGAAACACAACTATTCGATTTTTCTAACAAATAACGTACTGCATCTTTTCTCTTCTAGAACATCATTCACTGGAATGAATTTAGTCGTTTCTGCAACTTGAAATTGGTTCATCTTGCAAATGAATTCAATTATGTCCTCTTTTCTTGTCGTCGTGTTGACTGGTGACAATTAGACAAATTAACTTTAATGCTATTTTAATTCATAGCGCCGCTATTAGTTCTTTAAAACAGTTGTAATAAAGCAAACTGGAGATTAACCACAAACCAGCCCTCTCTTATATATTTAATCTGTTTGAAGATAATCCAAGAAGATTTGCTAGAGTTGATAAAGTTTGAAAACTAATTTACTATGAAAATATCAATTTGAATTTCAATCAAAGCCAAAAATATATCGCCTTTAATCAATTCAATTATTTCACCAACAAATGTGTCAGATGAGAATTAGAAAATATGTCGAGAGTACAATTCCCATGTTCACAATAGCAGTAGTTTTATAATATATGGGACAGTTGGTTGAAATTTCACAAAGCTCTACATGTAATAATTTTCACTATATGTTTCGTGTTTTTATGAATATTCTCCTGGGGCAATCTTAAATTAATTGAAAAATTGAGCAATATTCAAGCTAAATAACGTCAGGTCGTTTATTTTAATTTTCTAAATTTGAATATATTCAGTTGCATCAACATTATGTTGGCTGTGTGTGGTTATATGGAAAGCGATCAAACTGGGCTTGAATGAAATCCCTTTTACAAAGTTGGATACGGATATACTGACTCCCTTGAGACAACCACTTGTCTTTCTTGCATGTAAAACTATATGTGTCTGTTTGGATGTGTGTGTGTGAGGGGGGCATATTACCACCCTATTTTATTATTTCATCCAACAATGAAACGTTTTAAATCAATTAAATTCCACGATAAAGATCTTTCTGTTTACTGTTGTGGAACAAGTAATGCAAGGTTAGTATAGTTGATATCAACGAAAAGCAAGGTTGTTGAATTAATACCTAAGTTGTTCCATCATATATATACTATAAGGAGTTTGTTACAAAACAAGGGAGCATTATTCGACAACTACAAAGCATTCATCTTGTCTTCATTTTAAGAGAGCTACTAAAAGCTTAAGAATAATTCCTTGTAGATTGAGTTCATAGCTTTAAGTTTTCCCCGAATAACATACAGACACTAACGATCTAACTTTTAACAGAAATAGCGTAGACACGACTACAAACGGAATCGGGAAACAATTTGACAGGCACATATTGACTTTGTTCTAATTATCAGCAAAATAAAATACAATACGCTCTTAATCAGCAAAAGATACAAATAGTATGAAAATTCATTAATTATAAAGTAAAAGACTTCCTTTTGATTGTAGATATAGAGGCTGGAAACAAATCGAAATAATCAAGAAGAATAGAAAGCAATCGAAATGTTTCAACGCATTTCAGTTTTATGCTTGAACAGTTTGAATTCTACTCCATTTCTGTCGTCGTTGTCGGTGGTGGTGGTGGTGGTGGCGGCGTCGGCATCGTCCTCTATTCAATTTGAGGTTTTCGTGTAAACTGGTCGACAGAAAAGTTTACTGCTCTACCAATGAATTCAAGGCAATAATGGAACGTTCCGATAACATAAGAACCACCACTAATCGATTACAATCCAAAATTTACAACAACAAACAAAAAACAACTATTAAATCGATATTATCTATCTTTAACTAGAAATAATTATGTATGCAGTTATAGTTGCCAAGTCTCAAGAAAAGATTGCAATAAAAAGACAATCGTAGCGCAACTGCAGTATCTCGATGCAGTCGTAGCAAATTCTTGATTTTTGCAGCTATCTTACTGTAAGAGACAGAGATAAATATGAAAAACGAATAGACAAAAAAAAACGAGGTAGATAATCTGCATTAGATCGGAAACAAAAATTGATTGGAAATTGGATCGCATAAATTGTCCTGGTTACTGGTGGTAAATTGGGAAACGAATGGACGCAATTTTAAAAATGTTTGTAATCGTCAGCAATCAGATTAAGCAATTAAAAACCGAACAAAATCAACATTTAAAATCGTTCTACATTTTAAACTTTACCTATTTACTGAAAATTTTATTCACTTCTATCTACCTGAAATATTACAAATTCAATAACGAAATTGCTTACATATTACCGGTGACCGTTTAGAAAGAAAAAGTGCGTTATTTATAGACAGTAGAGAGGATATAATAATATATTTGACGATAGATACGAGACGACATCATCGATATGTATGTTCGTTCGCATGATACATCTTTCAAATTTCCCACATTATCGATTTAAAACAGGGCAACGACTTGTCTGTTCCAAATTATACCAACTGAAACTTTAGCAGTCGGTTATAACGATATTCGACAGAATATCAAAAACGGTGACATCATAGTTATAGAATTTATAATAGAATCAATAAGGAAAAAAAATTGTGAAATGATCAGTACTTGTTCTTATCTATTAATGCAGAATAATATGGATTTCTTCAAAGTTTTGTCATAGTATTGCCACAAAATCTAGCGGATTTCTTTTGATTTGATCCTATTTTCATTCAGATGCCACCAATATTGAATAAAAATTCAAATTTATTCAATTTCACTAACTCAAAAATCATAGAAATCACCAGAAAAACTGAACCAACTCTACATATGAGAATCAATCGTTTTTGTCGTGTGTAACAACAAATCTTATTGATTTGAAGTGGTGTTCCCGTCAAATATTAACCAAAATCATAGAACTGTCTGTGGAGAAATACGTCAATTTTTAGTCACTTCTAACGTAAACTGTGGTTTCATCTCCTTTAACATTCTAATTATGTTTATCTTGTCATTGATAAAATCAACATTTATCTATCTGTTATGATACGTGTGTCAGATTGAACGATTAGGATATGAAGCTTTCAGTTTGACGGTCATATTAGATCTGTAAATTTTCACACATGAATGCGATCGTACAATATTACCATCGGATGGATTTGGCAGATCCAATTATTCACCCAGTTCGGTTATTGTAACATCTTCTATTTATAACCACGGACAAATCGTTATATACAGTTTGTAAAACAAGATCTCCCAGTTGGACTTGTTACAATATATTCTGTAACGACAAAACTAGACAAACACGTCCATTAAAATTAACAACCAACCTACAGAAAACAATCGATATGCCCAGAATGATATTAGCATGTTAACAATACCTTCGAGGTACAAATAGCTCCTCATAAGTGGGATTGAAACTATTGAAGAGAAGTTCCTAAATACGAATATATCCTTTTCACTCAAGTTATACTATATCATCAAGTATATAAGCCTTGTATCTTTTAGCAATATTACCTAATTTCTCCTTTGTCCTTTTCGTACTTGGAAGGAAAATGATGTCATCGAAACTTTGGCAAAATTATTAAGCAACTTTACATAATATCGTACAGTAAATTCGTTTTATCTTCAAAATAGTGTAAATTCTTTAGAAGTTTGCAGCTAAATTAGATATACGAGTGTGTGTGTGTGTGTGTGTGTGTGTGTGTGTGTGTGTGTGTGTGTGTAAGTAGTTTGAGCAGCATATGGTGTCAACTTGCAAAGCTCTTTAATTTTTAAAAGACATAATGAGTCCTTTGTTGATATGGTAATGGTTAACAAACAAAAAGCCCCTTATAATTGTACCAATTATTGTTACTCTAATACCTATCAACTATAATTATATTAATCGAAACTTGGAATTTAAAAGCCAAACTCTTAAAGTTAGCGTGACGGTTAGCAGTTAACATTTCCTGGTTTCTAGTGAAATATTCACCGACACGAAATACCTAAAGTGCGTTTGATTTGTCCATGTGTATGTGTTCGTTCGATTGATCGACTGGCAGTAGAAGTATATAGTAGAGTTGCCAAATTGGATGTCGACAACAAAGTACTTGTGAATTCTACTATTGTACCATACGATAGGCGTACGCCTCTAGCATTCTTAGTGTAATTTGTGCATGAACGGGATGCAGTCTGAATAATGCGTGATGGTGGTGGTGCATGTCGAATGTCGAAAACTTCTCATTAATAGTGAATATGTACAACAACTTCCGTGAAAATGAGAAGTTTTAGTTTTTTTAGTCAACCTTCTAATGGATAAGTTTCAGTATCGTTATATTATCTATCTGTTGTTGAAGATAATTAATTTTGTACAAATAATAAACCGATTGTTCAATTTGGATGAGTAGAGCTATACCAAACAAACAGATAAAACTTTTAATGTTGAAGTATGCAAATTTTTTGAAACGAGAAACTTGCAGTTTACTTGTTTACCTAAAATTAGAAGGGGGAATTAGAAAAGCACAGGAAACATAAGGGAAGTACGTCTTAAATTTGCTGGACCATCTACTACTGATCTCATGTTAAATTCATAGCTACTGGCGAAAGCTACTTTTAATTAGACTGAAACGATAATAAAACGGCGTATATTAATTCCACAAACATTTGAGAGTTTACGGTTAATGGCAATAAACAGACAACGCCTAATTGCTATTTAAATCAAAAATTTTGTTTTTGTTTATTTTTACGAAAGTCGTGGTGACATATTTGAAAATAACATAGTTATCAGATGGATAACAGACTTATCGTAAGTAGAAATATAAGCTTTGTTCCGACCAATAGTTGGATTACTGCCAGTTTACTGTTGGAAAATAAAGACTAACTCGAAACTGAAAACTCCTGTAATCCTCAATTCAAACTACTTCTACAAAGTTCTTTGTTGAAGTCAGTAAAGTCGGAAAGAACACTTAAAATAATACTTGATTAAGGTGCTCGTAATTCTTAGTTCTAAAACAAGATCGCTAGTAGAGCACCACGTGACTTACAGAAACATATTGTTTGTATGGACAAAAAAACACACTTCACACACTTTACAAGACAAACGTGTATGAAAATTACGCATTGTTCATCTCTGGCAGGGCCATCAATAATTTAACTCCCTTTTCACTTAAACTACAGTAGTGGCTTTGACAAAATATGTAGTAGACCTAACTCAACTCTGTTATGAAATACTCGTATTCTAATTTTTGCATTTTTAAGTTACGTCAAATTTGTTCTATAATATTATTATGAATTTTAATATACAGTGGTAGTAATACTTGTGCATCAACGAACCGAAGTAAACTCATTTTATATATTCTATAGCGTTTTACTATAAATTCTCTACATATATACATATATCTTTTGGGTGTATAAAGTTCTGCATCGTTTCCTTTCTATGTTGCAATTCTATTTCCTCATCTCACACTATAACTAACTAGATTGCACCAAAATCATCAACGATGTCAATTTGCTGAAACATTATACTAAATACAAAATTAAACCACATAGCACGAACATACAGTATATATAGAAGCTATCCGAATTTAATCAAGTCTGAAACTCTAATCTCCAGTTCATCGGATTAAGAATCTCTCCAATTTTTTTTTATTTTATTGTTGTCGTCGATTGTTAGTTAGGCCATTTTTCGAAACCAAAAGAATACGAAATTAGAGAGCTTTCAAGTTATTCCCACTATCTACCCATTTGTATTCAAATCTTTTTGATAATTAATACACTTGTCCTAGTTTCTTTTAAATTTTTAGATAAATGCATCTGTTGAAGTCATTAATATTGAAAACAAACGACTACAGAAACAACTAACAATAGATGGAATCTGTCTCTTATGTTGATATTTAAACTGAGCAAAGGGGAATATCCACAAACAAAAGAATCCGTTACTGATCTGAAAACAATAGACATTCGACGATTTTAAATAAATCCCACGATTTTTTTTTTTTTATTGAACCATTTATTCAGTAAATTTGAAGATATTAAGAATCAGTATGGTTCTAATTGCTATTGTTGAATCATTGCGGAAAAATCACTGTTTGGAATTATGTCGATTTGTCTTTTATAATCTTTCTTATAGAAGCTTTACGAATGATGCTTCTCTTTCATCTTTTTACTTTATTTTCAAAATTGAAGTTGTCGAAAGTTATTAAATTCTCACAATGCATTTGAACATCAAAGGTATTTGACAAGCAAGAATCTTGAATCAATTACAAAAACTGTAAAGCTTTCAACATTGACCAGAACCAAGTGGGTTGCTTTTGAATATAAATAAGAACAACTTGGCAATTTGCATAATTTAATAATTTGTTCTTAAGTAGCAAGTTTTTCCTGTGTTCGTTTCTTGTATAGAGGAGCAACTCTATTACAACGTTGATTTTCATTGCACTATACAACTGATAAGATTTCAAATAATCGCAATAATGCGAAAAGTTGTAGTTCGATTTCTGTTAGATTCAACTAAATCAAAGGATATTTCTATGACTGTACATACACCAAAAGTTTGATCATTACAATTCAAAAACAACTAGTTATCGTATATATGTGTTGCTAGTTGATTGTTTATACGGGACTTATGTTTCAAATGTTAATCGCTTGTGGTTTGCGATAACGAAAATCGAAATAATGAACCTTTCGTCTAGTGTCGAGTTAATGGTTCTGCTTGTACAAGTTTGTGAAAATTATTACATCTGATTCCAGTTAACGTCTATATTCGTATTGCTCTTGGTCTTGTTATTATGTGACCGAATACGGGATAGAATGATGGAAATAAATGGAAATTATTTATCGTGTTGTTTGTGGAAATATGTGTTTTCATGATGATTATACCGGAATTTTCAACCAATCTTTATGTTTTTTCCTCTCACCCGACAGAGTAATAAATGATAAGGGATTTAAACTTCTCTCGTTTCATGACAGAGACGGAGATTAAATAAAAATAGCGAACAATGCTTTCATTAAACAACAGGGCAAGTTTTAATTACGTGCCACAAAACAAATAAACTTGCCTGACACTCGCACATACTCTCCTACACACATGTAGATATATAGGAATGATATAAAAGGACAACACACAGACGAGTCCGTCGACCGTAGAGCCGTTTTGACTCTGGACGTGTTATTGTATATAACTCTTTACTGTTTATAATGTCAACTGATTTTCCAAGATTGTTGCAATCTATTTTATTGAAAACATACTGCACAAATACAAATCTTGGAAGTGTTCTCGTTCAATTTTCATCAATCTATAGATGGATATTTTCGAAACTAGCAGTTGGTTCATTTGCCCCAATACGGCCAAAATTCACACACGAAGTAACATTTTATTTTCGCTGACTATATCACAACGCAACATGAATAACGAACTAGAACATACGTGAAAATGTTGCTTAACGTCAAAAAAAAATAATCGTACCAGGACGTAGGCTTCCCTTATCTTGAATCTCAAACATGCAATTTAACCATAAAAATATTTCTATGGTTTTGAAAAATGGAACTTTCTCAATTTCTATTCAAAAAAGTTAACGATTTTCAATTAATCTGCATTTAATTACAGTCTATAAGAGTGTCATTAGCAGATGTTACAAAATGATCGCGTCTTTGATTAACTGTCCTAAGCCTTTTAATCAGGTCAGTACAAGTAAATTGGCTGAAACTAATAGATGAAGTTTTATTCGACAGTCTACGAAATATTCAAATGAGTGTTTGTCAGTAGACGCCGGTAATAAATTCAAAAATGCAAATGTTGGTTAGGCATATGAGACCGTTCAACTGCAACAGAATCATTATAGCAAAAGACAAACAGTATCAACGTTGAAGAATGTTGATTTTAACGATATGTGTGTATTTGTGAAATTCTTGAGAGTATAGTTGAGTGTGTGTCCTTTTTTGTTTTACGTTTGTAATGAATTTTCCTGTTGTTGTTGGTTGAATTACGAGTAGTCTGGTTATCAAGAAATTTCATTCTTGCCAAAATACCAATAGGGTGGACGAACAAAGATTATGGTGGCCAACTTATCACAATAATGTAGACAACTTGCCTCTTTTTTTCCATCTGACGCTATCCTGTAAGGAAATATATGAACCATAACAACTCACACACATATAACATAAGATAAGGGTAGCAAGAAGAAAGACCAACCAAGTAGGTTTCTGGTTTATTTTTCATTTGATAAATGAAGGTTTTTGTATATTGTCCAGTGAAACTTGCCTGATCATCTATACATGTACATACATATATAACCATACACATATAGGCATATACACGGATGAATCTGGTAGCTTTTTAATCGGATTAAAGGATAGATAGACAAATCCTGTTTAGGGGATTCTGTTCGAACTTTTAATCATCAAGCTTGTTCCACCACATGAGCACTAGTACGTGTACTGAAAAACGTATTTACAAAGTTTAATTACCGGTGGATTTTAGTACGCCTCTAGGAATTATAATCAAAACTGAAAAGGAAAATTTCCATTAACATTCTGTATATATTGTATATACACATATACAGAAAAGTCAAGGGTTTTTGTTTCTAAACGAAGTCAATTAAGAACAAAGGTAAGATTTTTTCTACCCCAAAAATTACGGTAGACTAAAGAAGAACTTGGTCAGTAGGAGCAACTAATGGCTGGAATTGAAGCGTAAAACAACACCGTTAAATGGTGTTGTTCTTTGGTTTAAATTACAAAAAGGTTCGTTTTAGAAGTCTGGAAGTGTATTTAGCACTTCACAGAATTTGAATGCATCCCAGATTCAAACTGTAAAATATCATCGAGTTGTAATAGTTTGGCTTGTAGGTTATCAGTTAGAAAAGCTATTTAACCACTTTATTTGTCAAATTCCAGGTTATATTACAAACAATTTTGTGATATGGGTCGGTATTTTAGCAAATTCTTGATTGCACCAAGTCTGAAAGTCTAAACGGATCCCTTTTCAACGCTTTTTAAACAAAGCGACATGTTTGAAGAATTTAAAACAGAAGATAGTTCACTTCAACTACAGACAACGAAAGAAACATACGGTAGATAAATGTAGAATCTATGGAGTAAAGAAGTTGAGAAAAAAACATTCTTTATCCATTTATCTGAAGATCACATAAAATACCACTTTTACATACAAAAGTGTACATACAGCAAATGAAGAGTGCAAAATTTGCCGCTAGTTCCTGTCGTCTTTTTTTTTAATTAAAATATTTCTATACGTACGGTTGATTGGCTTCTGTTTTCATCGCGTCCCTCCGTTTAGATGAAAATTTGTTTCGTCGAACCGTGTTAGATTTAACGTCTAATTTTCCACAACGACCTGTTAATTAGTTGTTTTCAATAATCCATACTGTTTGTGAAGTTTTTTTTTATAATTAAAATGTCAACTAGTGTTATTCAATTATAATTGTAATTTATAGAAATGAAGTTGTGGAATAATATCGAAGACATACAGACAAAAAATTATTGTCATAAGTTAACGACAGTTCTAATGATTACCATATTTATGTTAGCATTATAATGATCGGTAGTGTAATTTGTTCTATTTGATCTAAATCTAAACTAATTTGACAAATATGAGTTATCATGCTTCATATATGTACATATATCGTATTTCTAAAGTTTTGGGTAATAAATAATTTATATGCGACAGATACAATAAATTGCATTATATCTATCGTTATTTTGATAACTTTAATGTAAATCGAAAAATTAATTGGATTGTTTGCATCGTTGCACTAATTACAATACACGAAACCAGTTTTGGTTTTATAACAACGTATTGACTCTTTCAGAATTGGACTGATGCAGCCAAATCAAACAAAAACAATGCTAAATCATTACAAATGAATGAATTTTTAATTAAAACTAGAGTTTTTTTTTGGTAGCTATAAGTTGTTGGAGAACCTTAATTTTATAATTGTGGACCAATATTGAGACTGGCCGTTGTAGCATGACCATAATGGTGTAGTTAACCTTCAATTTCCCCAGCTTATCATCATAGTTGTTGAATAACAAGGGGCTAAACAAGGGTATCTCGAACCTATGGAATGATTACAGTTAAGCAGTAAACTAATTAAACAATGTAATTGCTATAGTGAATTATTATAGTGATGTTTAAACAACAATCTGGATACGTCAAAACCAAATGGATTCCTATACAAATATATGTATATCTGAGTGATGACGCCTATAGCACAGTGCGAATTAATGATATGAAGTAAACGTGATACGGCCATACGGTACTAGGATTATGTTAAATCGTCAGCTATTGATCTAACTGTAATGTCCATTGTTTATTGATACTGCAACATTTTCGGTTATTTTACATCCTTTAACAGACGATTTTCCTTATAGGAAACAAACTATGTAGTATAGACGCGATTCATGATTCCTCACACATTCTCCCCCTATTTCTTATCTTTTATCAGTCCATTGTGGAACACTAGACGAATTTTTATTTCCTAATAAACTTTATTCGGTTATTAAAATTTAATTAAAACTTTACTCTACAAGTTGACAAATTATCAAGTGATGTCTGTTCAATTTTGCAACAGTTCAACACTTGTAACTAGTGCAATAATTGACAAAATGATGTGGACATTATTTAACATGCATCTTTAAATATACACGATATGTTGTACAAGCATGATTTCATCTGCATCAGATTGGTTTACTGGCAAATTAGTCATTCCAATTACAACAATACTGGATTAATTATACTAACATCCCGTTAATATCCAGGCAATTTAGAGCCTCTAATCTGTAACTATTTGGATTTAGTCATGAATAAATGTAAATAAAAAAAGTGTATTTTTGAATAAAGTTCGAATAAAATTTGTTTAAAATCAAATTTATGCGCTACACAATGAAATTGTATGTGAATGGTCTCTTCAAAAGTTTTTAGAGTGTATGACGGCTCGCCCGGCGCATCCACCATTCCGCTCGCCTCCCCATCTAAAATGCATGCCGCTATTTGGGAAACGACATAAAATCAAGTAATGATAAAATAGAATTATTAAAACCTTAATAACAGTTATTATTACAGTTTTGTGTTTATTTCAGTTGTAAAGATGATTAGAGAAAAGAAGAAAAACGGATATAAAGTGAATGGTTTGAGGAAAAAAAATTCATTCTCCAAATGGCGACGCTCAAGTGAACGACGATGATATATCGATCTAGTTAGGCAATTTTTCTTCAATGTTTTTGTCATCGCATTCGTTTCAAGTGCCGAAACAATAAAAGAACAAATGTGAACCGATTTGGTAAAAGAGACATTGGTAGAGAGAGAGTAGAAAAAAAAATGCGACTCACCTCTATTATGTGACACACGCATACACACAAACACGATTAGGAGAAAACGATCTTCGGATCTTCATTTTGATGCCGCATCATCCCAACACCTTTGAATTGATAATACAAGTCCGAATTGTGAAGATTCATTAATAATCTACGTTCGGAATGTGCACGACAGCTAACGTGAATATCCCGGAATGTCATTATATAATCAAAAGGGTCGATTGTTTTCGGAAATTTCAATAATTCCATTCAACATTCTGAGATTACGCTTAATTCAATATTAAATTTCCCTAACTTTATTAAATGTGAATTTGAATAATTTTGATGAAAATGTGTAAAATTATTTTTTTGTTGTGAATTCTAGAAATTTGCCGCGGACTTTGCTCTCCGGAATTATTGTTTATAAGGAAAAAGGGAACATTTCAGTTTAAGGCGCACTGCCCGACTGAGTTCGTTGCATGACAACAGGAGCAGTGGTGAATTTCAATGGAATAGAGAGCGCATGTCTCCTATTTTCCCAACATAGTTCCCGGAGGCCCACACCCCCCGAAAAATCTGTCTTTTTATGCTATTTATCTCCTCCCCCGTTTCGTTTACATGTTCCTCTTTCATTTCACATTTCCACTCTGCTAAATCTGCTTTCTTAGATCGTTTATCATCAGCATCTCTTCTTCTCAAACTCTAACGTCCGTTTTGCTAGTAGAAAATCTTTGCTAGATTTAACTCGACTGACAAGTCGATGGCCAAACACGTTTCTACAATTAAATTGTTGGACTTTGACAATACAAGCAGCACCGACTATTCGGAAATTAACAACAACAACAACAACAAGTCATTCAATAAAGGATATGTAAAACTTAAACTTTACTTTTTCGGAATGTTTCCTGTTTAGTTCCAATACACGTTTTGTAGATTACGTGATAACGACTCGGAGGTGTAGTTTTTTGTGTGATGAGGCGTGAAAGAGTGTGCACTGCTGTCCAACTTTAAAAATATCTAACGACTATACCGGTTTCGGAAACATTTACAGGATCATCTTGGTCGATGATATTTGTCTAGTGACTTTACGACTTTCTAGCACGTTAATTCGAGTCAGTGATACTTTTAAGAACTTACACAAAAGTCGGAAAGTAATTAACTTTTTTTTCTTTCATCATCAAATAGAAAACACCAATATCAGTTACTTAAAATGGGAAATTTTATGATGGATAATACCATAACTGGTTAAATTGTTCAATCAATAGATTGCAGGAAGAAGGCATGAATTCCATCAAAATTACATATAAAATTTATCAGGTTCTCTTTACTGTTATTTGATAAAACTAAATTAATTGGATTTGTGGTGAAATTTGATGACAACAAACATATAGAAAGACAAAATTCTTTGCTTTCCATCATTTCTCTCAATTTTCCTGAGGCATTTGTGTTATTTCCACGTATTCCATAAAATCTAAAGAGGTCG
Source organism: Lydus trimaculatus (assembly GCA_037414755.1). Lineage (NCBI taxonomy): Eukaryota > Metazoa > Arthropoda > Insecta > Coleoptera > Meloidae > Lydus > Lydus trimaculatus. Next base: position 72,681 of record JAZBGY010000133.1, on the reverse strand, counting down.
ATTCAAGTTCAGATATGGTTTCATATTTTAAACGGAAACTGCACAGTTATGCTACAGTAAAAATGCGCCGCCGCATATAGCTTTATCAACACAATCTCAGTGCATTGTATTTGTACGAAAAATACATACTGTAATGTACAAACATAACATGTCAAGCAACTAAACAGTTCAATTGTGTTGAATTGTACTATATACATTTTTTTTTGGTCCATATGTGGTATGGTGGCTGTACAAAAATCAGGAAACATAACACATAACAATTTGGAGGATACTGGTTCGTTACAACACACAAACTTTCATAATGCAGATAGCATGCAGTTACATCGTCATGCATAAATTTAAAAAGATAAAATTTAACATTTCCTAGCTTTCCCGGGGGCTCGTCCTGATCGAGTCGGAATGGAGTTAAAAGCAGTTCCATTTTTATTCTATATTATCATAATTTGACGTTTATGGCCAGGACAAGTCTAGTGTATTAAACATCTCCAAATAATTGCCCCTATACAACACGATTCTGATAGGTAACTATATCAAAACAGTTTCAACATTATTCCAACAAATAAAATCAGAATGAATTCGAAACGATATGAAAAAGAAACAAGAATCTCCTTCAACGATTTGTTTGTTTACAAAAACGAAGTGCTTCCGATTTTTTTTTTTTTTTGTTTATCCATTTTCAAATGAAATAGTCAAGAAAACTGTTTGAATTTGATAAAACTACACAAATCTTGACATGTTAAGTTAACGTGTACCCGCTCAACATCCACACACCACACCCTGCTTCTTATAATGTGCCTCGATCCTTTAATGATATGCAAATGACCTCCTCTCCTTTAGGCAGGGAGATGTTTTCCCATTTAACTTGCCATTAGATATGCAATTCGAAACTCGTAGGCACATTATATCCGAAATGCATTCGTTCTATTATTATTAAAAGAACACTTAAATGGAACTTGTCCCAATTATATTGTCCTTTTTTCTTTTAGTTAGAACGATATAGCAAGCAAATCATCAAAAATAAGTTTAGAATTGGGAATTTTACAAATTAACCGGAGAATGCTTTGTGTCGATGGAACACGATTACAATTAGTTATCGTCCAGCCACACAATTCGAAAATATTGGCAGTGTTCAGTGTTATTCAGTGTGTAGCAAATTCGGTCGATTAATCAAGTCCCTGTACGTTTGCCGATTTTCACTATTGTTAGCGAACTTAACAGCAGGAACGAGAGATGGATCACTCTTATTATTTATTTTAATTATTTCAAGTTTCTTTGTAATTTAGAATGAAATCGTATACCTGTTCTTTGTTTCATCTTTTGTATTTTGCAGGAATTTTTACGGAAATGTAACATTTAAATGCATTGGTCGTTTATATGTCGGTAACTGTCGGAATTAGCGTACTTACTGAAAAATTAGGATGCCAATCGCAGAATATCTTCATATCTCTTCTGTAGTACACTATTTTTGTGCACAAGAAGCTATTATTATACGGATTGTATTTAGAATTTTTGTTTGCTTTTTAAATTGCAACATTCTTTCAGTAGCAGCACTCTAATTTCGGTTTATCGTTCGTTTCTTCAATTTACCGAGCTTTTTAAACAAATAGGATAGACACGGTTGTATGTTTTCATGTGTTTTTTTTTGAAAAATTTTTCAAACTCTGCCGAGTTTTGAGGTGAATCTAGTAATTTTTTTCCTTTTGTAGAAGCTGTTGATTTCGCCGTTATCGCAATAAAGATGTCTCCTTTTGTGTGTTACGTCCCAGATGGATGTGCATCAGTTGAAATTATCAGTTGTGTCCTGAGAAAGAGACGCGCAAACACAAAATCCGACATTTAACTTGCAGAAATGTGCCTTTTGAAAATTAAACTTGTACAATTGTAGATGAACGGTTGGTTGATTTTAGGGTTGTTTGGTTGGTTTGATGTGTTCAGTGATTACACTCCTATTCTGGTTTTTGTTGGAAAGATGTAATGTCTTCAAGTCGCCGCCTTCATCTAACGACGACGACGACGACGACGACAATATTATTATTTGTTTAATGTTTACTATAGTTAGACGAGACGACACATTGACTTTAACCATCCAACATTCAATCTTCATTCCATTCTAGTTTTACTGGATTGAATTGTGTATGGGTGGGACAAAGACAGATCATTTAACCCTGCGGGTGACACCAACAAAAACACACATTATGCACTCGGCTATAATTATTCATTGTAATTTGTCACTAACATGTTTCCGGTTTTACGATGATTGTTTCCAACAATACAACCGACTCCTGATTATGTACGCGCTCGATGGAAATTTTTGCTAGGAAGATTAATTTCAATATCAACTATAATAAAAAAGGGGTTACTTTTATAATCATTACGACAGCATCAAAATTTAAATCAAATTGTAAACGATTTATGTCCAAATCATAAAAAAAAAAATAGAGAAGAGATTAAATTTTATTATCACTGTTCCTTGGCAAGGATACGGTGGTGGGCGTCGATCTCCTTGTTGAATAGTTACAAACTTGAACGCATTATTTGTCTGTGCTTTGGTTATCTCCTAATGACGATTAGCAAGGCAAAACTAACGTAGGGATTATCCGTATCAGTAGTAGTAGCGACATGTCCGTGATACTACCAGTATAACCACCTCTAGGGACAAAATAGCAGTTTTGCAACGGCGCCAAAGTTACTCCACCACTACCACCACCACCACTATAACCTATGGGCGTAATCCCCTTAGACTTGCTTCCGGTAGTACAATCGTTGTTCGACTCAACTTTCGAGCTTTTCAAACGTCTCACATAATTGTAATCGTTTGCTGTTTCAGGATAAAGGAACATGAAAACAATGACCTGGCGTAGTCGTTTCAACAAAACATTTACAAATGCTTTCGATTTTTAAAGCACAATCGCTAAACATGTTAGTGACAAAACTGTAAATCTTCCACTTAGGCGTAGATTTTCCGACAGGATCTATCACTGAATTTGGAATTTCATCAATGTAACAAAAACACATAAATCTGCGAGCGAATTCAGGTTGCTACATTTAGATATAGGATAGTGATTTGATTATAGTCACAGTGGATGGGTCAGATCTGTTAAAATTTTATTGATTCTCATTGTAAAGTTCAAGTTTCTACTGACTTTACCACGTAATATCTATTGAATTTACAGTACAAAGGGCCAAGTTTCATTTAAATTTCAAGCAATTTCACAACGTTATTTGGTATTTTACGCACATTACACATTTGAAATTCACGTACGCCACTACCCAGCTCGCCTTACACACTTGCGTATAAATGAAATTCAATAAATACTTGGCACTGTTAAAATTAGTAAAGCTACTATTTTTTTTATTTATTTATTTATTCATACGTATGTATGTATCTGGTACATGCACAGAGACTAATGAAAACATGTATGCAAATTGTTTAATATAAAGGCTCATTAATCTAAATTTGTGAAACCGTTTTGAGGGTACGGTGGTAGATGAGGGAAGAATTTCCTTTTTACTCGACTAGGTTCAAGTGGTTTTAACCGTGAAAGCAATGAACTCGTTAATGTAGAATATTTCAAAGGCAATTGGACCAACTCGATGTATGTCGATTTGCATAAAAAACGAATATTTTTTAATTGTATCACCACCAATGTTGCTCTGCCTGAATATTTTATGCTATCAAAAGAATGGAATATTGTTGCAACAAACGACACCACACCACCGATACGTTCTAATTCCCCACATTTTGGTGGAATACACATCACAATGTCGACCAACTTTAACCCTCTAATCTCTTCAAAAATCTATTAAATTAAACCGAATTAATGGATTTGATGAAAACATACCTAACTGAAATAAAAAGGAGGAAATCGTTTTAAATTCGAATTACATTTTCAATAAACATCTGTTCGGCAATATATAGTGAGGAACATCGGTCCGTATACAATTATGAAATTTCAATAACGTCGGGAGTGTACGCGGTAATTCTTGGTTAACCAATGATGCGACCATTAATCCCTATCGACTATGGGCCTCCGGATCGGATACTATTTTGGGGCCAGTTGGTGGCGGCGGCTTGCCGCACAAGAAACCCGTCTTGCCCTATCTACTACCCAAGATTTACATGATTGATGATTCAGAATGACTGCTGGTTGGATTATCTGCATTGCGTGCATGTCGTCTCTAACGTTATCGATTAGCTAATGGTAGTCGATACAAAGTTTCATTACGTGATCGGCCAAACTGTTGCCTATTTCCTTTCTCATCATCTAAATATATTTAAACAAACACATACTCAAGTATATCTATGTAGGTATATGATGCACATTTAGCGTATAAGATAGATATTCGAATCTGCCATGATTTTAAATTTAAATTTTTATAAATCCGGATCAGTGTTCTCTTTTCAGACGCACGAGCGCACAATTTCTTCCACCATTCAAGTATGCTTTTAAATTAAAACAAAAAATAGATGTCGTTCTTATTATATGTTGTTTAAATCTAACGAATTATTTGACAATGTAATTAATGTTAAAAGCAAGGATAGATTACTCCTTGATATTACAAAATTTACCGTTAATGATGCTTTGATCGTTTCGGAAATAATAGGCAGATGGAAGGAGAACGATATGACTATCTATTTGCTTAACAAAAAAGATAATGCAAAACATGCTGGAAACAATTTCCATACCAGCGGATTTTATAGAAATAACAAGTCGCTAGTTGAAATACGCTTTTTTTTGAGTTTTTAAGAACTCTTTGACTACTAATTAAATTGCTAATATCTAGATTATTGAATTTCTTCACTATAAAGAAGACGCTTTATAAAAGAATAATAGTTTACAGGAGTTCCAGTAGGCAACCAGGTATAATTATACACTCTATTGCGTTCTCTCGAGAATTTCTCTCAAAATCCAATTTTTCTTCTATCACCAAGTGGACAAGTTTACATAAAAGAAGTGCAATTATTGCGATAGCAGATTGATTGAATACCACCCACAGGAACAAAACTCGTTTAGCTAATATTTCTAGAAAGCACAATTTTGGGATGGCTTTCACCTTTATAGGACTACACAATAATCAATTGAATGAAATTGGATGAATGGAGTAAGGTCGATTCTGGTCTTTGTATTCCTAACTCTGAGACGAAATATATACAAAGGAAAAATTCAACGATTTGTAGACAATTTACAACTCAAAGTTTTGTAAAACCAAAGCAGTTAGATTAGAGTAGATTTGTATTGCACTTACCATTTTATGATAAGAATATTATAGTGTCTTCTAGGACGCAATTATTTTTATCTATGTTTTATTGTAGTTTTTACATATGGAAAACAGTAACTCCTATAAGATCACAGCTGAAGAAAGCTTCTTCATAGTAGCTTTCCTAAATTATTGTGCTCCAAATTCGAATTATCGTGAATTTAAAGGATTTGAAAGTGAAGTAAACCGTGTTTATCAATAAAATAACTAAGATTGGCTTCTATCTAGGACTAAAACAAATTAAAAAACGGTGATTGCCCTTGCGAGAATGTGCTTAAAATCCTTGGCAATGATCACTCGTTTTACGATTATCCTGGATTCGATTATTGCAGTATTTTTCGTGGCAACAATAACTGCAATAATCGGAATATTCCTGTACTTTCAAACCAATGAATTCGTCTTGATTGGCGTTAAGATTATGTTAGAAAAGCATAAAGTTTTGATTACTAGGAAAAAATGGAGAACATTTTCTATAAAAAAAAGTACCTATAGTTTGTTGAATCTAAATTAAATAAATGAAATTTTACATTTCTATGTGGTGAAGCGTGTGATGAAGTTTTTTATAGAGATATACCCTGTAGGCTTAATCCACTTTTCACCACCACGGTTATAGCAATACCCAACTTACTACTACAACTCCTTATACTCTTAGAGGTGTTTCCTAGCTACCAAAATCTGTTTTATATCATTCAAAGATTTTAGGAATTCGCAACAACTTAAAAGCCAGCATTTTTCAAGTCAGCTACCAAGAGTACCTTCAACCAATCTAATGAGATCAAAGTATAAGCAAAGATTCCAAGTGGTAAACAGTGAATTGTGATTTTATTCAAGTAGTTTTAAATGAGTAAATGTGCATTTCATAACTACTTCTGAAGTATCCATATATAGATGTAGAGATGATCTAAATCCTGTTAATACCTATCGAGTACCTGGTTAACTATGAACGAATCACATTAGTTCCTATCAAATACACCTATAGCGATTGGAAGGTGGCTGTAGAGAGGGGTTATAAATGAGTATTGTGAGTACCTTCAATCGAGTACCTATAGGGAATCAGACACGAAGCTGAATTCTTCTAATGCTGCATCTGTAGAAACCTATCAAATATTTGTCACGATGGTTGTAAATAAATCCCATAAGTACCTATCAAGTACCTAAAAGGACAAAAAATTACAGTTGAGTACCCCGAATACTTAACAGGATAATTATGATTGAGTACCTACAGCATTTTGAAAGTACTTCGTTATTGTAATTACTACTTATGTTTTATTAGATTTGCCTACTTTGATTACTTATTTTTAACACAACCAATTAATTTTTATAATCTATAATGTTTTACTTCTTTAAATTTTTCTAATCCCAGTTTGATTACTCAACTTTTATACGTTTTACTTTTTAAATATCATCAAAAACGAATCGAATATTCAACTACAGTGTCCAAAAAAAAGAGAATTAAATTTATAAACTTTGGTAATTACATGAATTAAACATTATGCGATTGAAGACAATTTGATTCCATTATGTTTAACATTAACATTATGCGATATTAATAAAGAAACATTCTGATTACAGTTCAGACTTCTTCAGTTGCAAAATAAAATTGTTTTCTACCTGCTACCTAAATCTGATGGTCTTTTGACTTTAGCTTCAGTTCCAATGTACTCTTTGCTATTAGTTCTTCTAAGATGAAGTAAAATGATGTAAAAATATGAGATTTGCTGAAATTGAAGATGTGGGGATTAATCATGATTTAATACCAAAATTATTCTATTAGAGACAAAACATGAATATTGTATTATTTATTACTTTCCTACATTCTAGTGTTATTATCTGACAAGAGGACAAGAGCGTATTTCAAATTTAGTCCACTATGTTAGATGAAATAATCTAATAAAATAAATAAACCAAATTTATTGTAGATGCTAGTTGAATTGTGTACAAAAACAATTTCTACGAATTATGATTTTAGGAGAATTTCATTTATGTGAATCGGTTTTTGTACAATAACCAACACACTTTGTTTTGTTTCGCACCAGTTAATATTGTTAAGTTTTTATATATAAAACGATAAAATCAAATTATATAACACAAATCATCTACATATAATTATTAGAAAATACTCAATTTAAAGCTTAAAGATAATTATTGCGGTTCGTTGGTCGAACTTACGCAAAGGCGTTTTGCGACTGTCGATAAAATTAAAATCTCGTAAAGGTTGGAAATAAAGACCCACTTATTTAGTGACGGTAAGTTCAAGGCGGTGTTGTATAATGAAAATATAAGAAGCTCCACGCTTTAAACGTAATGAAGTAAACTTATAAAAGCTTTACCAATGACAACTATAGAAGAAAATGAAAAATACGATAGATGATCTGCGACTCTTTGGTGTATTCTGAGTGAAGACACTGGGACACGGATCGGAGACCAAAATCGTCAAATACTAAGCCACACCTACTGCATTTTGAAAAAAAAATAGAACCAGCTTGTGGGTCACCCACAGTGGGTTATTTGACTCCAGATTGATAGTTTGGCATTTCCACAAATTTGGTAGTTTTACTCACCGACAAAACCATGATCTTTTGCCAGAAGCAATGTCTTAAAAATATAAATTTATTACAATTTAAATACAATATTTTACACATAATTATACAATCTTGTTATAAACAACAACAACAAAAAAGTGTAGAAACAACAACCTCCAAAAGTGTATGTAGGACGGTTTACTAACGTCATCATGTCTTTACCATATTTGTATTGTTGATAACATTCAGATCTCTATCAGTGTTCATTTTTTCATTACAAAGGAAATCTTCAATTAATTTTAAATTCTGTCGAAATTGAAATGAACAATTTTCAGCTTGCTGATCAATATTCTTTCCACTTACAGCCCTCTGTTTATCTTCTATACTATATTTTTCAAGGATTTTCATCAATGTTGAATGTTCAGCCTCATTATTTTCTTTAGATTTTAAATTAACAGATGATGTTGTTGTTGTTGTTGTTGCTGTTGTATTTTGACTACATTTATCTTTATTACTATTACAAACCTGTACTTCATTATTATTCATTTTCTTTATAACAAAACTTTCCGATTTCCGTTGTGGTACTTTCGGTGGTGGTGCTGGTGTTGATTTTTCATTATTCACAGTTGTAACGATCATACTTTCAACATCTTTCAATACATGATGATTGTTGTTATCATTCTTTCTAGGTCGTGGCAAACTAGCATCTTTCGGATTATAATGTTCAATTAAACGTAAATCCCAATCTTCTAGAGCACCAAATGAATCATCACTTTCATTATCTGTTGGTATTTTCCTTACTTTCCATCTATCCAATAATTGTTGTGGTAATAACGAACCAAAACTACGACAACGTGTCATACAAATCTCTAATTTACCACTTGAATTCGTTAATTTTTTCGTTTCATTCGGTAATGATGTTGCTGAATTATCATCAACTTTCTTATCGATATCATCGAATTTCGCTATCGTTAATTTCAATTCATTATAATTCGGTAATGATACAACCGACAAATTTTTACGTCGTTTCTCATCTTTATTTGTAATTCGTGTTGTTGTTTTAACGGCATCATTCTGTTTTTGATTCAATTCATTTTTCATTTGTTCACGTTTATGATTTCGATTATGGATGGCACAATCATGTTCATCTGTTGGACATGTTGGTTTAATAATTTTCTTAATACAAACGGGCTCATCAACGGGTTTCTTCGATTGAAATACTTGTAAACTGTTTTTAGCGACTGTTTCAATCTTCTCACGGATACCTTTTTTATGTTTACGTGGTGGTGGTATTGGTGGTATTGTTGATGAATTCTTTTCATTATCAAAAATTAATGTTAATTTCGGATTTGGTAAATGGATTGCTTCATCATCATTTTCTGTTATTTCTAATGATTTCTCATTCGACCAATCTGATGATTTTGATAATAATTTATTATTGTTTTCTATTGTTTTCCTGAAAATAATTTCCAACAACAACAACAAATTAATTGTTCAGCTCTACATACATAACACAGAGAATCATTGATTATAAAATGAAAATGTTATCTTTCTTTGAATCTTATAAATGAAAACCTACCTATTAACCTGCTTTTGGTTCAAATGCGTATCCGATTTCCATGAATTTGGACGTAACTGTAACGAAAAGATGGATTAAATTAGAATCGTTCCGCGTGTTGAAACAGTTTTAATTACGTATAATCTTTGGAAATTATAGAATTTTTAGTTGTAGAAAATCAATGGGAATGGCACAGTGCCCCTGTAGATTTATTTGCGAATTCGAAAAATTTTACCAATTCAAGATTAGCAACAAGAACACTGCTGTTCCCATTCTTGTGTTACGTTTACAAATAAAACAAATAAACAGGTGAAAGACTCTATCTGTGGTGAATGTTGTAATAATCGGCAGCATAAACTGTAATTGTTGCAATTATACCTTTAAAAGGTAAAAATTTAAAAATTCACTGCTGTAGCAATTTTATTGAAATTTAATTTTAAAATATGCAAGAAAATTATGAACTATACATCAAGTATTCTACATTGGTACAGATAAGAAGCTGAAACATAATTATTCCATTTACATTCACTTAATGATATATGTATATGTAGAACAATTCTTGGTTTCAGTACACTTGATTACATGTAACTACTTTAGATTTTATGTAAATCTAACATTTAACATTCAGTGAACCTTTCATCAACTGAATTCGTCTGGTGTGTTGTTTTTTCTATTTAAAGCAATACACCCACATTTACGAAATATAGAGAAAAATGAACCGATTTTTTTGATGATAAAAATCTTGTTTACATATTGAACAAATTTGTAATAATCAACAAAAAGATTAATTGTAGTTTTTTTGTTGTCTATTTGATTTATTTAAATTTTGATAAACTATTTATGTAAATATTAAAATAATTTGTTATATTTGCGGGGGAAATATTGTTCCAATTTAAACGTGCATATTTTGATAGATTTTACAATAAATCGCGCTTTATTTCTATAATAACATTTATTATACGGAAAATAACATTAATAACAATTGACCATAACCTTTGGTTTGAAGAATAACACAATTATAACAGAGAAAAAAATAGTTTAATAGAGCGTAATTAAACAAATGATGTAATACGTTAAATTTAGGAATCGAATAATATGCCGGTTATTTGCTTTTATAAATATTTAAACTTATTGTTGATGATTTTGAATAGATTTTCTAAAAACCAAATCCAATTGATATTGATGGAATTTTCAATTCATTTAAACTAAAATAATTATTGTAAAGTAATTAATTTAAATTGAAACAACGCGACACGTTTATTTTGTTAATTGTGACACGTGGTTTAACACCTATTTAAAACGTGCACGTTTCAATTATAACAATAACAACAATTATTATTTATTGATGTATAAATTACGTAAATCAAATATATAGGGGAAACTATAGTTTCACATATAATAAAATTTTATGGAAATTTATCAATTGTTGAAAACAGCAATATTCACTATATTGTCAGTATCTTCAAATATTATCAATTTACTATAATTATAATTAGCGTCATTTAGAGATGATGATTACATACGTGTAGACAATACGATCGTTTTTCTACTTCAAAACTATAAATTTTGTAATAAAAACCAAAATCGTACATGTTTAATTGCCACTTTGCAATATTTGGATGAATGCCTACAGTTGGATTATGGTTTGTTGATTTTTGATTTTCACAAATAATCAACTTATTGTCGGTTTATTGTCGAATTTTCTAAAATTATTTAATTGTTTACAATCAAGGCGAACGATGACGGTATTCAAGGCTACACAATCCGAAAATTTGTGTTAAATTCAATAATCATCACCTTGACTTCAAATCAATAATTATCATCATCATCTAGTAAATATTTAAATTTAAAAAAAAACAAAAAATCGCAATTTGATGATTTTAAAATACGCATTATCTAGGTGACTCACGTGCAGCCGATTGATGATTCTATCGAAAGGCGTTGGTGATTTTGTTTGATCAATTTCAGTTTTCTTTTTACACATTTTATTACCCATTACAACAATAATAATTATAACAACAATAATAATTTTTTAGTTGTATAAAACAACATCAACAACACTATGTTTTGAACAGAGAGAAACGCTGAGAGCTACTGCAACTAATAACGTTAGGGGGCCCTGCTACGACCTTAACAAAGTTGTTTTAACTTTCCTCTCTTTTAATAAAACACCTCTATTCTATAAAAAACGATATGTATATGAATAAACAAACAATTTATTCCTACTTAAATATTATAAACAATCAGATTAAAAGATTTACAATAAATCTAATCCAGAAAATAATGAAATTTTAATGTAAATTTTTTTTGGATATTGTGAAAGTTTAATCATAGTTTGTTTTTAAACAAACTTTCATCAACAAAAAAACTCCTGTTAGATACTTAATTTCCAGTTAATTAACTCCGCTTATCAAAAAAACTAGCTTTTAATCGTGTTAACCTGTGAGTTAATATTGCTTGTTGAAGGTGATTGATTTCATTTTCTGTATATTTTTATGAGTGTCAGTCGATGTGAATGCAATACTTATAGTTGACAAGAATATTAATTTGTAAAGACGCCTCAATTAATTGATTTATTTTCAAAATAAAATTCGAAAACTCAATTGCAGTCATTACTTTTATTAGAACCGTTAGTTTAAATTTAACAAACATATCATAAGTGCACCATGTTAAACTAGAATTTTTTTTCTCTCTAAAAATACGTCGATTTTCTTTGTTTCTCTAGAGAAATAATTATTCATCTAACCGGCGATTAAAAACTTATTATTGTTAATTATTAGAGTGTATACTGTATGATTGTCATTATTGTTCTAAGTACCGTACGATGATTCCCATCAAAAACAATACACACACACATATGGTTTTAATCTACATATAAATAAAATTATAGAAACGATGAATAATCAAATAATAAAGGAGAGAATGCAAGAAATTGTGATGCGTGCAATGCATATGCAAAAAATCCAACTATCTGATTTATGCAAGATAGGATAGGTCAATTAAATATCAAGAGAAATCGACAATTGACCTCGACGTACATAACTATAGATTACAACAATTCATTTGATTTGAAATCGAAATATCTCGATCTTGATCTGTATCCAGCGGCGGATTTACCAGCAGATCGCAAAAGTATTGGTGCGAAATGCAAATTTATGCTTTAGACCTCAAAACGGGTAGATCCGCCACTGTCTATATAGATTGCCAATTTTCGTCAATCATTTCTAAAAATATACTTTTTTAGTCATCAAATGATAAAAACGATGATGTTGATCGTGGTTTACAATTCTATTAAATTAAGCATATCCGGCCGTATATTGGGTAACGAGTAGGGAAAGTAGTACAGTTAGTTGCGCAAATCGCACAGGTAAAAGTAGCGAGTTACTGGTGAAGATACAGATGGAGATTGAGGTTTGTTTAGCATCCGTACAATTATTTTTATTATTTTGGAACACGACGCGCAATATTTCCTTCTAGATGGTTTTCAACACTTTATGATTATAAAACGTGATTTATACTAGATTATTGCACTGTAAAGATTTTTATTAATTTTTTTTTTTACCGTCACCACCATACTAAAACGATATAGATTCGTTGTTATTTTGTACCTTTTACAATTCGTTGGAATATCGGTGGAATATAAAACTAAATAAATCCGTATATGTGTTGTAATGATTTTTTAATCCGTAACATTTCCCCAACATCCTGAAATCTGTCTTTTGTTTTAACAATGATTGTGTTAAAATTTCATTGATATTTCCTGTTTGTTTTTGTTGGTTTTTCAACGAAATAGCAGAGATTTACTCAATTTTCCTGTTTCTATTTTATTTTATATTATCTGATTGGGACATAATTTACAAATGAAAATTACAGATCTAGTTTCGTTACAAATTTAACGTACATCCCAATTGGCCAATTTAACATTGTTACAATATGCAATCATTCGAGATTAAATTAGTTGCTATTATTACCTTGTCGCTTATGTTATTGACATGTTTTTTATATTTTGTATTTCGTGTTCCCTCATTCTTCTTCTGCTTCATTTCAATTTCGTCAGCCGCCATTAAAATGTTTGTTGTTGTTGATATTCAAATAATATTTTTCTTCCAATTGAATTCTGTCGTTATTTATTCGATAAATATAAGGATATAACTTTTGTACGTACCTGTGACAAATAATATTGAAAACACTTGATAGGTTGCGTTTTTTCCATTCTTGTTGACATCGATTCGTTCATTTTATAAATGTTTTCGATATTTCGATCTTAAATTATTTATATTGATTGAATTTTATTATAAATATCTTGTTATAGAGAATCGAGCGGAATTGATGAAAACACCGACAACATACACGCAAATATCTAAAGATAAAACCTGTGGCATTCATACATTTCTAATGAAGCTTCAACGTCATCTTTTAGCATAGAAATAAATATGATTTCATATTGCAAACATGAAAACAAATTGTACAAATACAAGCATGACCTGTATGCATTCCAAATCAACTCGAATTGTTCCATCTTCCACATCTACTAATATCAAGTTACTGATAAGGGATATTTGTAAATTAATTGAGACATTTTCATTTGATAATGATGATGATGATGATTCCGGTAAAGATGAATACGGAATTTCGTATGAATTATGTAATTCATGAATTAAACTTTAACGAGAGACGGTTGCAGGCTGAAATCGTTCCAGTTGAGAAAATAAAGATAACAGTGGCGGGAAAAGTGGGAATAATTTCATACACTGTTCCGTACAATTAAAATCTACCATAACCATAATATATGCAAATGCATGTGTGTATGATGATGATGATGATGATATTTATTGTATAAATGGTTATACATCACGACATACATATACAGGAGAAACTGTAATTCTCATAATCCTTTCGTGGATTACTCGAAAATCGTGATTTAGAATTAATTCATTTCAAATATAGGCATTTTTTTTTTAATAATAAATCTCCGAAAACTGCTAGAAGACTTTTCACAACAAACTGTCGCTGATTAAATAGATTTTAGTTTGAACAAATCAGACTAGTTGACGCAATCTCAACATCAATTTACTTGTATTTTACTAGAAATAGAAGAGAATCTGAGAATCTATCTGGTGTACAAGCCTTGAGTAGTGTGTTGGATTATGTTACTCCGGATCAGGTTGCTCTTTCAATCGACCAAGATGTGGGAGCGAACACCCACTTGTATTTATCCCGACAGTTCAATGCCTTTAACATTTCTAATTTGTCTATAAAAAAAAAGTACAATCACTTTGTTATTTTAATAGAGATTTACCAGAAAAAAAAGAAAAAAAATGTGATATTTTTAGAGACAACAACTAGAACGATATGTTAATAATGAGCACATCTACTTTATTTTTGAAAGTATAATTAGAACCATCTCCTTAGTGAAGTAATGAGGTTACTCATCAAGTACTTTCTTTAAGAATATAATGAGTTTCTCATTGATTTCATTATTAATCCTCCAGGATAACTAAATGTGATGCCATGCCATCTACTTTCCAATAGACCAAATATGGGAATTTCAAACATCATCCACTGTTGAAACAGTCCACTAACGGGTTCTCTAGATTCACCTAATTAGGTCTTCTGGTCATTTTCCCTTGAGACTGTTGAGTTATCGAGTGGTAGGTTGAACAGTGGTTAGCTGCTTAACGTGATTCATGCTGCGATTTCAATCACCGCAAACACCGATATTGTGAAATGTTGTAGACACGCCAAGGCGCATTTGTTACCATCCTGAGTAGTGGCGTATTAAAAGCAAACGTACGACTAGGATCCCCGCGTTAAGAGGACCCCGAGCTGAGCGCTCCTTATATCTTTTTAAGTAAGATTACTTGAGCACGGTTTCAATACAATTTTTCAAGATAAAACAAACTGTTAGATTTGGGTCCTCCCCCACAATCTTAAACATTTAGGGCACCGTTTATCCTTAATATGCTACCAATCCTGAGAGTTTTAGATTGAAAAATCTGGTTTTTCATATCGGACGCCTTACTGCAGCCTCAAGGTTCGATTTTTCGATTTTTGAAGCATTTTGCTTCATTTTTTACAGGGTTATAGTAAGTTGAGGATATTCAGTTCTTGTTGTAAAAGTTACTTGACAGGATTTGTCAGCGTTCACATTAATGTGAATTCCTTTAATGTTTTATTGCATAGGAATCTGTAGCAAGGATTGTTGTATTATTAGCGAATGTTGCCATTAACGTCTTTTCCAACTAGAATATCGACAGTGAATGTTAAATATAAGACGGGTCCAAGAACGCTTTCTTGTAGAACAGCAGACTCAATGGCCTGGTACTCAGATAAGGTGTTTTCTAGTTTAATTTGAGGAGTAAACCTTTATGCCACACCTTGTCAAAGAGTTACTTCATATCCAAAAATCCTGACGTAGAAAATCCTAAGCTCTCTTTAATTTGGTTGACGATCTTGTAGCATTATTGTATGGTTGCGTTTGAAGCCACGTAATAGACAAGCATTAAGTCTATTAAGAATGAGTCTTCCGAAAACTTTGGACATAGCAGGAAGAAGGCCTACAGGTCGCAGTATACTGTTGTATTTGGATGTCAGCAGTGCTCAGCAGAAAGTTCTTCAATAGTTCTCCTGTTATAAGGACATATCCAGGTATTTTTGAGGGTCTGGTAGGTTTTGAGTAATAGCTCTTATTGCTAGGACAGCTGGCAAGCAGCTTCCATTTCATCACCATCCTCATGGGTCTCCGGAGCGGAAAATATCTGATCTTTCTATATTTGTTCGTGCCGATCTACTATCGATGTGTTAAAATGGTGGTATCAGGACAGAGCATTTAGTACAACAAAAAAAAGTGCTAATTATCTTGAGTATCAAAAATTTAATTTGAAATGTCACAAAATTTGATAAGCCACTGTGCAATAACTAACAAGAAATTATTATCGATAATATCAAACGTTTTACCGCTATTCTTCTTCATTATCATATATTGAAAAAGAATATCGGAACTGTTTTGATTGATTTTTGGTCGTGGTGATGTTGCCATAGCATTATAAAATTCACTAGTACGTTTCCGTACAAATTCATAAAAAAATTGTATTTCTGAACATAATTCACGTTTATAAGCGAAAAATACTTCACCATCCAATACTTTTAATGTAAATGATATTTCAACAGCCAAAAAACTCATTAGAACTTCTAATGCATTCTGTACCATATGATAATTTAATAATGATAAAACTGAAATGCCTGAAAATTCAGTTGTATCATAATGTAGAAATGAACTTAATTTCTCATTTGGTATATCGTCAGTTTTTTGATAATAAACCATAAAACCTATACATTCCTCATATGTTGCTGTACAATGTTCGAAGATATTACGTAAACTTTTCACTTTAATTTCATCATCTAGATCGGTCATTGAAACTTGACGACGACGTGGTGTCACTACTGGTGTATCCGGTGATAACTACAAAAACAAAAACAAAAAATTAAGAAGAATTTCAATAAATTTAAAATGTAATCACACCTGATTTAAAGCTTTACACAAATAATGAGCAAGACATAATAATTTACCATATGTTAATTCAGATGTTATCGGTGATTCAAAACGTGGTACATTGAAATCATTTTTGATTATCAAACGAATTTGTTCTTTATTATAAAAATTATCAATTAATTTCGTTAATGGTGGTTTGGTTTTTTTCAAACAACTAGCACCCCAATAGATTATTTCAACTAATTTATTCAATACAGAACCTAATAGATCTGTGGGTACTTCTGTTAAAATTTCTAAAGTTTTCTCAACATTTATATGATAGAAATTGATCTTTTTATAGCCGAGCATCGATAGAATACAAGCATTTATAGTCGTCTTTACACCATCCTACAATTATTTCTATTAACGCTATTTAGGAGAAGAGAAAAAAAACAATAAATACCAGCATTAAATTGTAGGAATTTGGCGAAACTCTCCACCAATCAGCATCCCATGATAATAACGTATGGATAAATTGTAATGTTTCACCAACTAATGTTAATGCAGACATATCAACGGTGAATTTAGTTAAACTAACGATATCTTTTAATGGTTGGTCGTGTAGATAGATGAATTCAAAACAATCATTTAAAATTGCACCATTTAAACGATTAATTAACACACGATTCAAACGGATCAACATAATATAAATTAACCACCATTCTTTCAAATTAACCGGTACGCCATGCTACAAAGCATTTTTTTATCAATAATAATAATAATAATAGAATTGATTAAGGGGATGAATTACCGAAATTGCTTCACCTGCACTAATTAGCAAGACCGGTGGTGTTATATTTGAATAAAATTTTGGTAATTCAACACGTAAAAAATCATGCACTAAATTCGATTCAGCATAAATAATTAAATGATGTATTGCTAATTTTGTAAATACTAATGTTGATGGTTGTTTTGTCATTTTTATAATTGATTCAATTATATTTTCAAGTAAACGACGATAATTAAACCATAAACCTAATTCATCAATATTATCAAATTCCATTAATGTATTAGCAATTGCAATGATAATTAGCCATGGTTTTAATAAATCAGTACGTTCACTTTCATCATCTGTCACCATATTCCAAATGTTCATCAAATAATTATTTTCAACATCAATTAAATAACCAACAGGATGTAAGAATCGTATTAATGATGATGTGTGTTGTTGTAAATATTTCAACAAATCTTTGATGGTTTTATTAACAATAGATAGAAGTGTTTGGCGGATTTGTATTGGTAGATATTCGTAAGTACCACGTAAAGCATCCAGGAAATTGCCTAATTTCTTCAAAATAATCTCAGCATTTTCTTCGTAAATCGGCCAAAATTGTATCAACAACATATACAACTGACACCATAAGAAGGTTATTTTGGGATTTTTCGATAACATACTGGGATGTAGCATACCATTGAGACAATTTAAAATAATCTTATTTTTGTTGTTTTTCTCAAATTGATGAACAACAGTTTTCTTATTAATAACAATAAATTCCATCCATGCTTCTAATAAATCATACGCTTCATTTGTTGATTGATTACATGAATTTAATAGAAATTCCAACCATAAATCGAATTGTTTTTGATTTGATAAAAACGTATTTATCGATTTTTTCAATTGTTCATTACAATTATCGATTGTTGATGCCATTTCTAAATTAACAACTTTCAATATTGATGTATAAACATCTGTATGTTGTGTAAAATTATAATTAAATGGATCGAACATTGTTGGCCAAAATTCATTTAATGATTTTATCTCATTGATCAAATGTTGTCGATGATTTGTCCATAAATTATGCAATAATCTCAATATGCCTAATTGTAAAGGATTCCGGAAATATTCATGTGACTAGAAATTTAAATACAATTAATTATTTAAATAATTTCCAAATAAAACGATGATACTTTTTTTATATTTTGTAAATAATCCACCATAAAATCGGTAACTGTATCGCCTTTAAGTAGATCTTCATCTTGTCCATCCCAATATAAGAAGCATTTTAGGTTGAAAAATGCCGCCGTCATACCGTTTTGACCAATTATACAAGCATTAACTAAATCGATGATTGCTAATTTTACATTTTCTTGTTCTAATGGATCTCTTAGTCGTTCTAAAAACAATGCTTGTACTTGATAATGATCTAATTCTAATAACGCCAATAATGGTATATGTTTTTCCTAAAAATTAACGGTAATTATAACGATATTTTCTAAATTAATAACAAAATTACTTGTGCAATTTTCTCTAAAAACCGACACGATAATTCGGCAATAATAGAATTATATGAATTTGTAAAAAATGATGCTATCGGTTTTACAATATTCGGTAATTTTGTGTCTAATACACATTTTGTAGTTCTTGATTTTTTCTGTTTCATCAATAATAACAATATAGCTAATTGCATACGTATACATTCAAGTTTATCAAGTGATGGTCCTGTCAACCAATTCGATTCACGTTCCATTACAAATGTTAAATGATATTTGTCTTTGATGAATAAACGTGTTAATGAATCAATTATATAAACATTGTCAAGGAAGCCTTTTTGGCACAGATAAAAGATACGTTTCTCATCATCATTTAAATTATTTGGTTCTTTTTGTAGAATATAATGGAAAATTTTCAAACAACCTAATGTTATACGAGTCTTTTCAATTTCATTACTATATTTCCAACGTTGATGTTGTAAAAATATAAAATTCAATAAATATGCAATATTCGATATTTGGAAATATTGTTCATGGAAATTACGTTTTATTATATTATAAACAATTTCAATATATGTTAGAACAATATCATGATCATCTTTGAATTCTTCTTGTCGAAAGAAACGTACAAGTACTGTATTATCAAAAACAAATTGATTGTATAATAATTGTTCAACATCACTATCTAAATATTCCCATGTTAATTTTGGAAAGTAGATTTTCCATATAATTTCTGGACAATATTGAAAGAAATCAACATTACGATATTCAATCATTGCTACTTGTACTTTAAAATAAATTGAAACTAATTCAAAATTTAATAATGGCCCATCTAATAAACCTAACATTTTATTAATTTTATTTATAGGTTTTTGTAAACCGATCAAATTTAAATCCATATCTTTACAATTTTTTATAGCACTGATAACTAATTGATAACCGGTAATAACTTTATGTACTAATTCTTGATTAAATTGTCCATTTCTAATACCATCATCTAACATACAATTAACTATATATTCTAAATAATTAAAATAATTATAATTGCTACGGTATTGTATTAAGTTTTTATCAAATATATGATAAGATCTAACTGTTGTATTTATTGGGAATATTATTAAATCACTGTCGGGAAATGCTTTTTGTGGTTTTTTTAAAATATAAATATCCTCCTTTTGTACTGTCCATGTGAGATCTGATAGAAATGATGGCATATTATTTAACAAATGCATCATCTGTAAAACAAAACACAAATAAATCATAAATCTACAGATTGTTTCAGTTAATGCTGCAATTTCCATTATTTGTGGCAGAAAAACGAAACGAATACTATCTAATAAGAAGCTATTCTTATTGATGGATAAGTAGAGGTCAGTGGCACGACACAATTGTGTTTACTAGAATCTATTCGCTTTCAAATAAGCTGTTTTCTTCTGCTTTGAACAAGAACTGATGTTGATGTATGCACAGACTTATTTCAATCTCAAATGTGATAAACAACGTGCCACTGAGCTTCATTTACTTACAAATCTTCTAAACGGTAGAGCCGTTTTTACACACTGTACATACTCAGACCCGACAAGAGAGGGGTACAACCGGTACAAATTGGTGGGACTCGGAATGGTTCCCAATGTAGTTGTAATTAGAATGAAACGTCATTTTTTGGAGCCCGTGGAAGAATCGTACTAGAGCCCATGGGAGAATTTTATCGGGGCCCAGTTTACCTCTTGGTAGCCCTGTACATACTGTAAATTCTTTGGTATCCATTTTTTTTTCGTTCACAAATAATGAGATTGCAGCGTTATACTACGGCCAAATCTGCGTCTAGGAACTTTCAATACTTATAGTGCTAGTCTACCATGAAGTATTAGTGCTACCGAAATAGAAAGGGGTAGGTTTTTAAAAAAAAAATTAAAAACTAGATAACTTAAAGCCCCCAACACAATCCGCAAATCACCTAAATAAAAACTGAATACCTCTGAGTTCGCACCAACCAGCGGTGAGCGATAGACGACAGTGCAATCAAAGAAAACGTAAGAAAAATTGTGTCAGAAAAATATGGTCCAAAGAATGGCTAGACTAACTACAGAAAAGGGAGCAACTCATGTTGGCTTCAATTAAACTGAACTGATGCAATGCCACACTGCAGAGTTTTCTACCGCACACGCTCTGGAAATCTTGAAGGCCAGGACTGTACAGTTTTTCCGGGGTGTATATTGCGGCCTTTATTTGTATTATTAAAAATTAAAAAACAAATAAAGAATATGATGGATGAGAGCTTTGTGCAACGTAAGACAGGTCTATTCTTAACGAAAGTACGGAAATCAATAAACACTGCAAATCTGACCAGACAACAGAAGCTTTAGCACGCTAATTCCCTATGATGTCTATTGAAGAATCGACTATCCAGCGAAAACTATGCTACAGTCCGAAATGAGGGCTGGGCTTGGGGTAAAGAGAGTAGAGCGGTCGCTCTAGGCACTGGGTAGGAAGGAGCGCCAAAATCAAATCGTGAAACACAACATTTTCAATTTATTCATTATTTAGCAAAAACTGCATTATAATTGACTAAAAAGGTGTCGATCGAAGGGCATCGAACAAGAATTGCGCTCCACTCTGATAAAGGACTAGGGCCGCCGCTGTCCGAAATACACGATAAACACTGGCTACATTAGTGCCAATCGTCGCATCAAGATAAACACAAATCTGGCCGTAGTATTAGATGAAACATTCTGTATACATATAAAATGTAAAAATAACAAACATTTTTATATTGGCTTTCAATACCAAGTAGAGCTGTAACCATTTTAGTAAATGAAAAATAATCATATGGGAATGTTTCAATAGCAATTCCAATAATTTTATCAATACAATCACGTGATTTAACAGAAATCTCTGCTAATTCTTTGTGAGCTAAAAATTCAATTATCACACGTATCAAACCATCTTCTTCATATAAAATTTTACTATCACTAAACATAAAACAAAATTGATCGATTAATTTATGGGCAGCTATCAAGAATACATCACCAACGCGACAATTCTACAAAAATCGACTATTACAACTGTTTTTTCTATCAACTTTAAAACACCTTACTTTGAAAATTTCATTCGATAACACACTGTGGAAGAATACAAATGGTTTTTTATCAAGAACCATTGCAATTCTATGATCAGAAATGTCTAAACTTTTCGATTTTAAAAACAACCACAACAACATAACTATACTGTGTCCGGAACGTACATTCAAATTAAGTATGGAATCTTCTATATCTTTGATTGATGGATCTTTCCAAAAATGATCTGAAGCTTTCTCCCTGTAGACAAATTATTAATTATTACCGCTGGAAATTGTTAAATAGAACAACAACAAACCAATAACTCTCTAATAGAACAACATAACAAGCTACTGTTGTTGTAACAAGATCATTAAAATCTCTAGGATCTGCTAATTGAGTGCCTTGATAAAAATACGGATGTGTACCGAAATTACATTGTAAAAACAATTTCATTAATCTATCGAATTGTTTTAAATTCAAACAAGTTTTCTTCATTGTCAACATTAGAATCATTAAAATTTCAGTTTGTTCACGATAATTTCTACATAAACGATTCAATAGATTTGTATCTGTTTTACTAGTGTTTTTCGGTGTAATTTCATCAATTAAAATCTCATAAACATCAATTAGATTCGTTTGAAACTCTTCAAATTTGATTGATTGTAGAAAATCGTTATATTGTTTCGAAAATTCATATTTTTCATTATCGGCAAACTCAAAGATATGTCGTAAAGTTTTCAATAGAAACATTCGTTCAGATGTGTAGAAATTCATGATGCTTGTCTCTAAACGTGCTGAAGGACCGGTTTTTGTAATTTGCCAAAATTCCTTAATTTTACCATAATACTCAAACATCAGATAATTACTCATTATCAAATAGGTTAATTTAGCTTCAAGATTCTACAATAATATTGTTGAAATTGTTTGATTATTAACAAAATGTTGAACAATTTAACATACCAAAGATCTACTAAGATCATGAATGAAATCTTTAACGTATGTGTCCAGTGATTCATCATTTTTCCATTCAATAAAACTCTCTTTTGTGTATGGTTTGAAATTGAGGAAAACAACAATTAAATGGTCCTTTGATAAATTCAAAATTTCACCAACTATATCGTCTGTTACGATTTTACTATAACCTGTTACAGTTTGGTAGACTTTTTTCCAAAACCTTAAAAATAATTGTTTATTTTTGGTAGATTCATGTTGAAATTATTACGTACGGTATACTATCCATTTTTACCATGATTATTCATTTAATAATAATTAATTCTGGCTGAAATTCAAAAAAAAAAACTGACCAAAACAGAGCGGCTCAAAAACATAACCTCAAACAAAATTAAATGAACAGTGTTGCCAAGCGTACTGACGTAAAACATCAGATTAAATTTATCAAATTATTGTTTTGATTTTGCGCTATTATAAACTTTATTTAAGCACAAGCAGAGTTCCAGTGCTGGAAAAAAATCAGTATTCTAGAGTCGCCTTTATCGTATCAGCACCAGAGTTCCTTTAGCTGACAAATACAAGCTTTAAACAGTGTGGATCCTTAAACACATTAAAAACCATAGACTATAAGCTTAGAGAAGGTATTTTCTAATTAAAACGAACAATTACTTTCTCGGTAGCAAATCCGGGGCTAAATATTTAGAATGGCCACTGTAGGTGGAGGATTTACCTAAATAAGTCGACAAATCTACTGATTAATTGGTAGATTTGGCATTGTTGCAACAAATAATGTTAAAATGGCGCTAGATAGCATACAGATAAATGTAGCTTTCTTTTGATATTTAATTTTATTTTATTCTCAAAAATGATCATAACAAATTCAAATTAGATAATTAAATCATTTCAATGCATACTGGAGTAGATTTTTTATTTTATTGTTGTAACATTACAAAAACAGGCGGATTGTTTATAGAGCTAGATTTAGGTATGATATTATGGCGCGATCATTTGAAAAATACGCAAAACTTGAAAAGTTCCAATAAAACTATTAACTTCACATACTTATTAGTTTAATTTATTTGCCTTTCTAAATAAGCATTGCCAAGATGTTAAAGTTCAACAACAACAATTAATTTATATAATTACTTTATTCTACATATCTTCGGCGAAAATCTGCTCCAAAGAGTCAAGAAATGAACACAAGTTTAATTATATTTTCAAATAGAGGTACGGAAACAATTTAACAAAATCTTACAAATACGTGCTACAAAGCAGGAATTTTTGTGGTATAGAATTACCTACCTACATTTTCTCATCACTTATTTAGTGTCAGATGGAGGAGATAATTGTAAAGTAAACCAATCTAATTTTTACAAGTAATTGTACAACAATTTGTATTTTAATTAAAATTTATTGTAAGAGAATAACAGTATACCATACTGTTTTTGTTAATATAATTCATTCAACTTTATAAAAATTATTAATAATTCTATTGGTAACAGTTCAATTGCCATTTCCATGATAATAAACGTTATTTCACAATTTTAATTACACAGTTATACATCAATCATAAAATTGTTCATCTATTGTTGTTGTATTGATGATTTGTGCCACTTTCGATTTTCTTTTCTTAATTTTCGGTGGACACAAATCATATCCTTGTGGTATACAATTCTTTACTAAAAGTGTAGCTGTTGCACGATTATTACTAATCACTTTTGTTACTGTAATTGTTGTTGTTTGATAAACACGTTGTCTTGTATAATATGGTAGGATTGCTTCTAAATGATTTAAACGATCATCGATTAATAAATCTCTAATTTCATTTGTTGTTGTTAATTTTGGTGTTGGTGTTGATTTAATATTAAAATCATCGATTTGTTCACTTGTCTCCAAATAAATACCGAAATCATTATTTAAATATTTCTGATTACGATCATTAACGAAATATTCTTTTGTTACAAGCAAATCTAAATTATTATTATCATTATTCGATTGGCACAATGTCTTCTTATTACCGCTACTAACTTTAATACAAATTGGATTTTTATAAATATATTGTGTTGTAACACTGATAACTTTAGTTGGTTTCACTGGTGTCGGTTTCACTTGTAAACGATTATTATTACTCATTGGAATCTTTACACTAGCCAAATACGGTAATGATAATGATGGTAATTGATTCATGTAATTAATTGGATTGAATAATCGACGACATTCATTATAAAGATCTAAGCGTGTATTTGCTGATATTACAGTTGGGATCAATAATAAAAAAAATTGCAACATTTTTGCGTACAGTTTTTTTTGTTTGAAACTAATCGACATTTATAGAATGACTGTTTGTAAAACGGTAGTAAACAATTCCTTTTATAACTTTATAAAGTAGTACGATATGGAAGGATTGTAGAAATTTAGTCCTCACACGTTTTTCTGTTGTTGTTGTTTTTTTCTTCTTCTCCATATAACTTGACAACTAATGGCAAGAGAACTATAATGGCTTTATTGATAAAACAATTTCAGACCACTTTTTCTTGAAAACATTTTCCCTCAATTAGCTCATATTTGTATTATTACCGTTCGCTATATACATTACAGCAAGACAATAAAAATGGATTGAATGGCTATAAAACATTGAAAAGTTTTATAAAAAAATTCCGTTACCAACCATTGGGTCCCACGCAAAATCAATAATGGGCGACAATTGTTAATAATGTGTTTTGATATCTCATGGCACTTCCGGTTTTTATGGAAAAACTACAAATCTTCGACCCAATTCTTGCCAATTTTCCTTACAACCGAACAAGACCAATTTGTTTCTTTAAATCACACTAATAAGTTGTCATTTTAGAGAAAACAAAGGCAGTTGCAAGTTCATTAGGCCGGAAATGGAGAACGTCTAATGAGATGTAATTTAAAAATCAAAAAAAAAAAATAGAGGAAATTATCGTTAGACTACAAGGGTGTCCCAATTTTCTCCTAAATACCTAAATAGACGCTAATTATTCTCACACCGACTCTGGTAACTTGTGCAAGAATTATTATGATTCAGCTTTGACCAATGAAGCACAATTTCCTTCATAACTAGACCAGAAATTCTACAAAACTCTGTAAAAACAAAAAAGACAAAACGAAGCAATTTTCCGCTAGATTAAGAGTTGTTCAGAAAATAATGCATCGACCTAAATAATTCAAGATTTTCTATTGTATCGTTGCGTTTTTATTGAAGAAAATTTATTATAAAATAATAACAAATCAATTTTAATTTTAAATTTACTGTGGTAAACCTTCAGTTGGCTGGAAACTATTCAAATCTTCTACAATAATCTGTGTAGATGCTTCAATTAAATTCACATCTTCCTGTTGTTTCGCGTTATCGTTTCCTAATTGATAGATATCCGTTGGGACAATTGTCGCAATTACTTGTGTAGTTGTTGGTAGAAACCATTGTGATGGTATTGTTCGTACTGTTGGAATTGTTGTTAATATTTCTTCAATATAAATCGATGATGATGATGATTCTTCATTAATTGAACATTTATTCAAATCACCTGGTATTTGTAACGGTTTACAACCTTTTATAGCAAATGTTACAACAGTTTTAGGATCATAAACTGTAGCAACATTGATTTCAGTTGCTGTTACTGTAACTGTGGGGGCATAGAAACCGAAATATTCACCCCAACTTAATGGTGTTGTAGCAACACCAGATTCAGTCCGTAATTTATCAATAATATCATCATTATTATTACTAAAAACATCATTAAATTAATATTATATTGATTGGTTTAATTTGAATCAACTTACAAATATTTTGATAATTTTGGAAATTTTAAAAAACGAACATTCCGACACGGCGGTAGTGTGGCTTCAGCGTACACACAAGATGATGGCATTAGAGTGGTAACCGTTTTTAATTCCGTAATTGTAGTTGTGATGGTATCGTCGAAAAGGCGTGCATTTAAATTTTTACAAAAACAATTAATAAACAATCCGAAAATTAACAATAATTTGAACATTATTTTCAGGTCTAAACAATGCTGCTTGAACGAAATAACTAAAGAAACAACCCAAATATTTTACTATTTATCCAAAAAAATGAAATGTAAAGCTTTATCTAAAGAATGTGTTTTGACGCCAGTTATCCGAAAATACAAAGGAATGTCTTTGTTTTTACCTGAAAACCACCACATTTTTGGTTGTAATGTTATCAACAAGAAGGAAAACGTAATTTGGTTCAAAATACAAACGAAATTGATTATTAAAACATTTATTACTCCGAAATATCTAATTCGCGCTTCACTTTTTTCTTTTTCGGACTCTTTTCCTCATCTACAGACAAATCCCGTTTTATTTTCTTCTTTTTACTGGGTAATTCTTGATCTGTTTCCTCTAAATATTCGCGTTTTACTATACTGATGTCTGCTAGTTCATCATTTTCAGAATTATCAATTTCTGGTTTGATTTTCTTATGTTTCTTCTTTGGAACAATTCCAGAAGTATCATTTTCAAGTTGGGCTAAATTATTTTCAGAAATACTCATTTCAGATTTGATTTTTTTATGTTTTTTCTTGGAAACCATTTCAGAACTCTCATCTTCAACCTGTGTTGTTGTTGTTGTTGTTGTTGTTGAATCACTTTCGGATTTGTGTTTTTTCAATTTTTTTTCCGATAAAAGTGAATCACTTTCTGATAAACTCCTATTACGATGTTTCTTCGGTGATTCTTCAATTTCAACTTTAGTATCTGCAGTTTCTGTGAAACTTTTTGATTTCTTTCGTTTTTTAGGTATTTCTGTTTCTTCTACAATTTCATTATTTTCCTCAACTGAATCATTTTGTTTTTCTCTGAAAATTCAATCAATTAACACCTAATTGAGACAATAGAACTGTAGGATAGTATACCGCAAAAATCTTCGAAATAGGTACATTGCTGAAAAACAAGCATTAACCAATCGTATGGCTTGCAAATAAGTTGAAGTGAGATGGGACCAAAACATACGGTCAGACGGTGTTTCTCTCGATCTCACTTCAACTTATGTGAAAGACGAAAAAACTGGTCAATGCTTGTTTTTTCCTTATTTTTTAAGTACCTATTTCGAAGATTCTACCGATATATGATTGTAAGACTCGAGGGGGATTCGGCTTTCCTTCTTTAATCTCTACTTAATGTCAATATTGACGCAAATCAACCTTACGTTCCTTATATATAAGGACTATGCTAACGAGTAAACCTTACAAGGTGGAAACTCCCGATTTTGATGATTTTTGGTATATGGATAGAGAAACTCATTCTAAGGGACACGTGTTGTGCCGTTCGTGCCCGTTCGCAAGATTAAAGGAAAAAATGAGGGTTGAAGTTCACCCTGCAAAATCAGTTTTTCCTAAATATCTCGAAAACGGCATAATATTTTTTGACAATTTCAACACTAAATAATAGCGACACATGTTATTATGCTGCGTAAACCAATTTTCAATGGATTATTTAAGGGTGAAGCTATAAACAAATATATGTCATTTTTTTATGTTTTTTACCCTTTTCTACCCTATGGCCAAATTTATGAACTTGAAATTTTGTGTAAGAACAGCAAATTTAAAAATAAAAGTTACCTGTTTTTGAAATTTTTCATATATTTGATAATTAGGGGTGGAATACGTATTTAGGATGAAAGTTTGGGGGTGAATTCCACTTAATTGTGAAGGTATAAAATTTTGATTTGCTGTTTATTATAAACAATACTGAACGTACTTTCAAATGATGTATCATTCACTACCCTTACTGAAAAATGTACAACCCTTAAATAAAGGGGTGTTATCTCATACAGTTTTTTATTATTATTTTTATTTAAATGGCTGTATATTACTGAATTTCCCCTATAGAAAGATCTTATTACCATTTCCACTTACAATGGAGTCATCTTTTCAAAAATATATAAATGTTATTTTTGCATAAGTACTCCATGTACATACATAGATATAGGCATGTAAAACAAACTTACTATATACCATTTTTCATTCAACGTACACCGTACAGATCGTATGTGTGTCTTTTGCAGCGAAACCTGCAATGATTACTTGTCGATGGTGTCAAAAAACCTTTGTTTCGAACACTTGATTCAATTTCCTTCTTACTTACAGTCTTCTACCATGGAAACGTAGACATGCGATGGCAATAAATTTTTAGTAAAAGTAAGCAGAGTATTTGTGAATCTATTATTAAAAGCGTTCAATACATGGAACTAAGCAACATAAAGTCATTATAAATCGAAAAAATAAGTAAAAATTTTTCATAGATCAACACCCTTTTTTTCCACAAGAGTTGATATTAAGGGTAGAGAATGATACATACATCACTTAAAAGCACCTTCAATATTATAAACGGCAAATCAAAATTTTAGACCTTCATAATTAGTCGAAATTCACCCCCAAATTTCCATCCCTAAATACCTGTTTCGCCCTTAATTATCAAATATATAGAAAATTCCAAAAACAGATAACTTTTATTTTTGAATTTGCTGGTCTTACACAAAATTTCAAACTTGGCCATAGGGTAGAAAAGGGTAAAACATCCAAAAAAATGACATATTTGCTTATAGTTTCACCCTTAAATAACCCATTAAAAAATAGTTTATGTAGTATTATAGCCCTCAGGTGTCACTATTATTTAGTGTTTGAATGGTTAAAAAATATTAAGCCGTTCTCGAGATATTTGGGAAAAACTGATTTTGTAGGGTGAACTTCAACCCCCATTTTTTCCCTTAAACGTCCGAACGGGCACGAACGGCAAAACACGTGTCCCTTAGAATGAGTTTCTCTATCTATATACTAAAAATCATTAAAATCGGGAGTTTCCACCTCGTAAGGTTTACTCGTAAATCAAGAATAGCAGCCGCGATCCTAAATATTCGGTCACTCAAGTACCACAGCAAAGACGGCCGTTCCCTTTAGCTAAATAATCAAGTCGATACACCTTTTTTTCTTGAAAATTAAAACAGACTGCCGGCCGTCCCTGTGCGACGCACCACTTATACAGTCGGTAGGATCGCCCCTAAGCTTAGCAAGAAAGGAGTTAGAATGATAAAGATGTATTGTAATAGTCTTAAATGATATGATGTTTGATGTTTAAGAAGACCCACTTGTCACTCGGCAAGCTGATTTCTACGACCAGTCCGTCACTGGTGTTAAATTAGTAATTATACAATAAAGTTAAATGATTACAAATGAAGCTGTTTTTCATATAAATAGAAAATTACTTTTTCCTCCGTTTCTTGGGTGGTTCTTCTACAATCGAATTGTCGATATTATCAGAGAAACTTACAGTAAGTTTCTTCTTTTTGGCACGTTTTTTCGATGATATCTCTTCAGTTTCTTCAGGTTGTGTTAAAACAGATCTAAACAATCATAATAATCAAACATTATGATGAAATAATAGATGACTGTTGAGACTTACGTTAATTTGCCTCTTATGTAAGGTAATAAACCGTCAAAATCTACATGTTCTATTTCTAAAATGATCTCACTACCTAATTTAACTTTCTCACCTAACCAATTTTTGTCTTTTGCCGGTTTCGGAATTGAAACATTGAACGTTTTATGTACTAAACATCCAATATGATCTTTACTAATCTTATTAACAACACCATGTAATATTTTACCAATAGCTGGTTTAAATATGTAGAAATCAGCTTCTATGTCTAAATGAATAAAACAGGAATCATCGAATAATTTTGCTAAATAATTGATAATGTTGATATTGTGATAACCGCATAAAATACCATCTAATCTATAAATAAACGAAGTTGGATGAAATAATTAACAAATGTGTATCAAATAATAATTACTCTTTGCTATATTTCGATAGGCCTTTATCTAAAATATCTTTAATTGAATCCCGAATATTATTCAAATGGAATGGATGTAATGCCAAGTGATGCTGAGTTCGTAATTTCTCTATACAGGAAGTCTCGTCTTGTGTCAAATTCTGTAGAATTTGTACATCGAAACGTGGTCCTAATTTCTTCAATTTTTTCATATTCAATTCGTAATAACAATAAAAACATTCAAACGTGAGCAAAAACTTAGGTTATGTAAAAATGAGGTTAAATCACCAGGATAGCCAATTGAACGACGTCAAATACACTACTAATAATTACTAAATATTTTAGCGGGATATTTGAAATTCAAAGAAATCCCAGTTGGTTGAGGATAATTTGGACATTTTTGTGATAATAGGTGATAATAGGTTTATGAGTAAATAAAAAACGTTCCTTGTTTGAATAACATTTACATAAACACATTATTAATATTTGACAATTTCGGTTTTATTTTTGATCGACTTCATCTTCGCTATTCTTCGTTGCCAGTCCAGTTTGTAGGAGATGAGTAATTTTATCGACATTCAAAGATGTATCTCGAGCACTAATCTTCTTCAATGCATTGTTAACAATACATAGATCTCCACGTAATTCTGATACAACAGCTGTAATCTTCTGTTCATTACTTAATATCTCTACACTTTGCGTGTAGGGATTATAACGTAATCCGAATGGTCGTTGTATTTGTTCAGCATATTTTCTAAAATTAGATCTTTACATAAAGAATTTGTTGTTTTTTATATCTAAAAATACCTCATTTTTTCTTTAGCTTCCTCAAATGAATCCGTATACCAGTAACCGTGTTGGAATGCTGTAATTATACATTCTTGTTTAACAGTTTCATTAGGATCGAAACGTTTAATCTTTTCAGGAGTGTTGAGAGCATGACGAAGTTCAGCAACAGAACTTAAAAGACCAGCGCCATAAACTCTCATCTCACCATCTTGTTTACACAGACCGAACTCGACAGTGAAGAAATACAACTAAAACTCAATTAAATCAATATTGTTGTCTTCTAAGTAGCTTAAGGTTTACTGTTGCTAATTTGTTGATATCGTCTTCAGAAGCACCAAGTGAAGCTAAGCCTAACTCTTGAGAGAATTGTGCAAAACTTGGATTAGCCAACAGTGGCATATGTCCAAGAAGTTCATGACAACAATCACTACAACTTCACCCTTTCAAACTATACTGATTTATCTACGACTAATATAACTTACGGTTCTGGAGTGTAGAAAGGTTCAGATGAATGACGTATATATTGAGTACAATGAAAGACCCGGAATGCTAAGCCAGATAAAAAATCTCGTGGACTCAAGTAGCCAGCAACTGGTCTCAATTGAAAACCTGTTTTACGTTTCAGAAAAATATTAACGTCTTCAAGTTGTGGTATATTATCTTCACGATAACCGCAGTATTTCTCCAATTGGGGCCAATTTTCTAAATACTCACGACACGCATGTTTTAAATACAATTTGTGCAATTCACGGAGCACTGTTCCCCTTTATTCAACAAACAAACGATCCAATCAATTTTGAACAAATAAAAACGCTTCTTTTTTTTACTTGCGTAATTCTATTCAATTAAAAGCTCCAATAAATTGGAAATTGATTAGTTAAACACTTACCAAGTTTTTATCTCTTCTGGAGTGTATTGGACTTTGGGGATGGGCTGACCGCTAAAGAACAGTGTCAATTATGAACAATCACTTTAAGGATAATTGAAACTTACTGTTTGTAATTCATTGCAATGCGGAAGAATTGTTCACGTCGTTTCCTATAGACGGGATCCTTGAATCCTGGATGGTCGGCATCAAGTTCACTTCCATACATTAAAACGTTTTGGGCGTGATCTAATTCGGAGATTTTTTTCGGAAACCATGGCATATCGTCAAAGTCTGTTCCAAAAAAACAGCCATCATGTCTGATAGTATTTTATGTTTTATATGCGCCGTTTTATTGCTATTAGCGACGACAAATTATCAATTTATTGTTTACTATTATTATTTATTTTATCATTATAGAATTTCATTATGGGCCATTAGCAATAAAACAATATAATTATTATTGGATATGAATATAAATAATAATTGTTTACCGAAACTTGTGGTAGCTGAAAGTGGTGTAGGTGGTGGAAATTCTTCATTACCACCAAATGCTCCAATTACCATTGTTTGAACTTCACGTTTCAATAATCGTCCAAGTTGATCTAATTTACGTTGGTCAGCATCAATATCGACCAAAAAATCAACTTGATTATCACCAACTTGGGATGGTCGTGATTCTATATGGTGCACGTTAATACCTAAATCTTGGAATGCTTGCAATGCACGTACCAAACCACCTATTTGATTCTTTAGTGTGAATATTATTGAGATCTTTTCAATTTCTTTCGGTGACGGAGACTCTTCATTTGATGCCTGGATTTCAATATTAACAAATAAAAATAAAATAAAAACTTAGCAAGTTTCGATAAAATAAAATTTTGGAAAAGTTGTAACTTACCTGGGCATTGGTTTGTATCGGACAATCTTCTTTATAATTCCAGTCTTCACCACTACGATACAACCACAGACCAAGTAATGGTTTACCAGACCCGCTCATATTAACGCAAAAACTCACTGGAAACTGTTACCATTAAATCTGGAAGGATGGTAACTTTGCCGCCGACTTTATATAGTGTTGGAGAGCAAAGGGGGATGACAGCGCACAAATCTCTTTGATTGGCAGAATCAAGAGTTTATGGCGATTCTTTGATTCCGTTTCGATAACTGCTAACAGTAACAGAACGGTTGATTTAATGAATGAAACACGAGAAGTTAAAATTAAATAGAAAAAATTAAATGAAAATTTTAATTCTAAAGTAAATTTTGGTGGAGGCGCCGGGAGAATAATTATCATTTCCATTCTTTTTTCATTCGTTACTTCCTCATATATCATCGATAATTTCACTTTAATGGTTTTATTCTGTTCCTTATCTATCAGAAAACCTGTTGAATGTTGCTTATTGACGCGTCTCGTTATCATTTTCCTCCTACCGCCCAACATTTAATCATCAATCTCTCCAACTACCGAACAACAGTAACAAAATAGAAACAAAAAAAAAAGAAAGAGAATTGTTAGTGATATCGGGAAGAATATGTGGGCCGTTCCTCTCAGCATTCTGAAGTAGAGTAATTGAAATCATTTCAATGCATCCTCACTGAATAAACCATAAACCCCGTTCCCTATCCGTAAACTTCCTATCAGCTCACGTTCTTAAAACACTAACCACTTGAAATTCTATTTGCCATTCTTTCAATAGTAACGAATCTGATTAGAGATTGCTATTTAGAAATTCAAATAAATTAAATAAATAGTTTGTAAAACTATATTAACAATATTATTGTAAATGTAAGTAAATCAATTTATAATTAGATAGGACAGTACTGTTGTAAGATGATAGAATTTATAAAACAATAAGTTAAATTATGATATGTCAGTTTCTGTATTAATTCAATAAT
The DNA here is from genome assembly GCA_037414755.1 of Lydus trimaculatus. NCBI lineage: Eukaryota > Metazoa > Arthropoda > Insecta > Coleoptera > Meloidae > Lydus > Lydus trimaculatus. Next base: position 38,218 of record JAZBGY010000133.1, on the reverse strand, counting down.
GTTGCATTGAATTCAAGTCGATTTAATGGGTAAGTGAGTTAAGAGAAGAGAATCAAGATGAGATAGGCAAAGGGTGGCAGTGACTGAAAGACGCCGGGGCGCCGAATCGTTTCAATACAGTTGTCGGATCAATACATGACCAAGTTGGAAAATAAACATGGCTGACACCGAGTTTGAAGAATTCAGACATAATTTCGAAAAACAATCATTACACACAAGAAACTGTTCACCCTTTTATTCGTAAGTTTATAATATTATTGATAAATATACGTTTAAATTGTTGTTTAATTGTTAATTGAAATGTTTGATTATTGTTGAGGAAGGGTAGGGCTGTGTTGATTAATTTATACCATTTTATAGTTTAGTTCATGATGTTGTTGTGGATGAAGAGTCGCCAACGTCTTCCAAGAGCGACCCCGAAACAGACTGTGATATTAACACGACAGAAAATATCAATCCAACGGTTGACAGAAAAGAGCCGCTTGGTTTATCTTTGGCCCCTTGGACTGGTGAGAGACGTCGCCGAAAATTACCCGAAATCCCAAAAGATCGCAAATGTAATCAAATTAATCCAATTTATTAAATATTTATTTAATAAAGTACAACTATTGTAGCAGTTGTAGTTAGTATGTTTAATGCACAACATCAGTCATCAAGGGAATTATCATTGGCTGATGAATTAGGAACATGCAATACCAGTAATAGTGGACCAAGCTCAATATTAGTGTTAAAATGTGGATATCTATGGGATACAGATTCACCAGATTCTGAGCGTCCGATGACGGATGCAGATAGCGGTCATAGTACAGCACATTCACCTACAGGCACTGATGGTTTCAAATCAATGTCACCGATAATGGGAGCATCACCGTCTTGTGTTAGTGGTGGAGTTCCCTATAATAATGTTGAGATGTTAGAGGCCACACACCGAGGACTACACAAATTCGTGCCTAGACATGAAGATGAAATTGAAGTAGAAATCGGTGATCCTATTTATGTTCAAAAAGAAGCCGACGATCTTTGGTGTGAAGGTATATATAGGAGGATTTAAATTTCAATCGATTATTGACCTTTAAGAGCTGATCACAGTAGTGTGTCAAATTCATGAGACGTGACTGATCAATAAAATTCAATTTCAGGAGTTAATTTACGTACAGGAAGAATGGGAATATTCCCTTCTGCTTATGCAGTGGACTGTGATTATAGCGATTGGGATTCAACATGTGAACACGGTAGAAGGGAGCGTTATCTTCTTGGCTATTTAGGCTCAGTTGAGACTTTGGCACATAAAGGTACATCGGTGGTTTGTCAAGCTGTACGGCGTGTTATTGGACATTCTACTACTGAACCGGATCCACAACCGTGTATTTTAGAAGTTTCTGATCAGGGTCTACGTATGGTTGATAGACGGAAAAGAAATGTAATAATTTTATTACAAATTAACAAAATACGACGACTAGTATTGAAATTATAATTCAATTTTTAGCAAAATGAACCATGTATAGATTATTTCTATTCGCTTAAAAACGTATCCTTTTGCGCTTTTCATCCACGAGATCATCGCTATTTAGGATTTATTACAAAACATCCAACACTTCAAAGGTTTGCCTGTCATGTGTTTCGAGGTACAGACTCTACAAGACCGGTAGCTGAAGCAGTAGGGTAATTAACTATAAAACATTTATCATCATTTCAAAAACAATATTGCCCCGTTGTAACACAATATTTTACAGTCGTGCCTTCCAAAGGTTCTACCAGAAGTTTATTGAGACTGCTTATCCTGTTGAAGATATTTACATTGAATAATTGTGTAGTGCAATAATCATGTACATAATATATATTTAATGCTCTGTCATCGTCAATAAAAATAAATAATAATTTTATGCTAAACTGTGGTCGTTTTTAATTTGTTGCGGTACAGCAGGTACTGCTACACCTGGCACATAGAAATCATTACGCATCGTAGTAGCCACCGAAACACGTACAGTTGCTAATATTATTGATACAGCTGAAATTTGGTCTTTCAATTGTACCGAAACCTACTGGGAGTACATTTTAGTACTGCATCTATTACTGCAGTACAATACCAAAGATTTGTAGAATTCTTATGTTTGTTTTAGGGATAAATGTGGCAATATTCACAATACATATAACTACGTGCTTAATGGTATGTCCAGTTACATGATGCGCATGGCGATATTAGAGTGCAACCAGTAACTATAGCCATATTACAAATTTATTTCTAAGAAATAAACAAAACTTCAAAAATATTCAGAATTACGACTATGTCGACAATATTAGTTGGAATACAACAAGTTTCAATACACCTAATTAGCATTCATGTATAAATAGGAAGGAGAAAGTACGTCGTATTGGCAATACTGGCAACAGCGCAAATCTTACTTCACACTATAGTGTGCTCTGGTCTCATTTAATAAAACTACTAAATGAACTCTATACATATAGTTACTTAAATGAGCAAGATCTCAACTGAATAAGAGGTAGATGTGGGTTTTTCATCTCACTATGTTTTTTCCTTTGGTTTTTTCCATTTGAATAACCGTAACTCACACAAAAAAAATTGTATATATTTTTTTGGTCTAGTCAGTTTTATGCGTAAACATCTACCGATTATAGAACTGGATATATAGTCGTTTTTTTTTTCGTTTTGAAGAAGTTTTTGTAAGCTGCATGTTTTGTCGAGCCCTTCGGCCGTTCGGCCCTTCTACAGTGCTAAGTAATGTGGCGACTTGTTCTTTTTGTATAATTAAGACATATTTATATGAATACTGAGTATTATACGGTAACCACAATTGCGTTATAGAGTTCAGTGAAACTTATCGCACCAACATAACCTCAAAATGGATCAGCCGAGATCCTGTGGCTGTAAGGGTTGTAGAACTTGTTTAATTTGCGAAAAACAATATAAAATCAAAACAAAACCGACCCAGTTACCTGTACATGATGGTTATGTTTATTGTCCTCAATGTGATAAAGCTTATCCAGGTTGGGATATTGATATTGTTTTAGATCAACATCCTGATCATTTAGGCAAATGTATCGATTATCCTGGTGTTTATATCGATTTAAATTTCCTTACACCAATTGAAGAATTAAATTTGATAAATAATATAGATGAAATACCATGGGATCTATCACAGAGTGGTCGTAGAAAACAAAATTACGGGCCAAAATGTAATTTTAAAAAGAACAAGCTTCGTTTAGGTGATTTTAATGGTTTTCCAAAATTTACAAAATTCGTACAAGATAAACTCAATAATGTACCAATATTACAAGGTTTCCAAACTATAGAACAATGTTCATTGGAATACACACCAGAACGGGGAGCTTCAATCGATCCACATGTTGATGATTGCTGGATTTGGGGTGAACGAATCGTTACAGTTAATTTGTTATCCGATTCAGTATTAACAATGACTTTCAACAAGAAACCTGATAAATATAATTTACATTGTGTTAGTCAATATCCGAGAATTTTAAACGAAAATCGTACATTCAATCGTAGTAATGATTGTTACAAAGTTCAAACCATGAAACCGGATGAATTTTATCCGATTGTAAGGATACCTATGCCAAGGAGGTCGTTGTTGGTGCTTTTCAATTCATCACGTTACGATTGGGAACACCAAGTTCTACGTGAAGATATAACAAGTCGAAGAGTTTGTTTAGCTTATCGAGAATTTACACCACCCTATCTACCATTAGGATCAAAATCAAATCAAGGAGAGGATATTTTGTTGGAAGCTCAAAAGTTTTGGGAACACACCGATGATTAGATGCAATTCTATTGCATTTTGTCAAGGGTCAGGTTTTAATCAATAAAACCTTGAACTTTATCGATTTTAAATAATGTTAATTGATATTCTTGAAATAAAACAACGCATATTTTGTATTAAAAAGAGTTTATTCTTCTATAAATACGGATTTTTTTAATGAAAAAACACCAAATCTTCATTCATAGATCCAACTATCATTAGCTTGTGTCCAAGAAACTACTTGTTTCTCATC